>QGSO01001567.1:0-29905 GCA_011037825.1 Carya cathayensis
ATGTCCAGAATTATATATCTTGATATACTAATTAATTAGTATATTAAAAAAACTAATAGGTGCGGTTTCGATGGTAAGATGAGATGAGATAGTTTTAGATAAAAGTTAAATAAAATATTATTTTTTAATATTATTATTATTTTAAAATTTAAAAAAATTAAATTATTTATTATATTTTATATAAAAATTTAAAAATTTTATAATAATAAAATAAGATAAGATAAGGTAAAGACTTTCACCGCCAAAACGAAATATTTATGATAAATATGCTAAATTTGTTCATGAAATTCAATGGATATAAAATAGGAGTCCAAATCATAGTCTATTATTCCTAATAAAATAGAGTACTCAATATTCTCTATTTCAGATAATAATGTCAATTCTTTTCGTACAGTTTCCCTATAGTATCTGTACGTGTTTTGCTTTTTAGCATATTTTAAAATTTATTTAGGGATATATCTAATGGTAGTAATGATTACATTTGGATATGGCTGAGGTGTTCTCCATCAAATGATTCAAATGGAGAACCGGTGGGTCCAACATCCCTCTAATTTCCTGACACGTAATAAAGTTTGAAAAATCACTGATGTATCTTCTAATCAAGATCTATGCATCAAGTATATTTTCTTGAAGGGAGCTACTAGCCAGCTCACTAATATGCAGTCTAGTTTTGACCGTTTTGTGTATTTCAAGTATAAATTGTATTTTTTTAAAATATTTTTTAAAATAAAAAATATTAATATTTTAATTGTCACTTTTTTAATTTTTAAATTAAAAAAAAAGACAAATGCAGGCATGATATTACTGATTATTATTATTTTTACGATGAGTGATTTATATTTAGGAAATGATATCCATAGTGTTTTTTAATTTTTTTAAGTATTTTTATTTGTTTATTTTTTAGTATTGTATTTTTTAAATACAAAAAAAATATAGTGAAAGAAAAGAAAAGAAAAAACAGAATACACCATTCGGTACTCATTTAAGGGTGAGAGTAGCACCCCGGCCCTTATATATCTTGAAGTGTTTTTTAAAGTTTTTAGATGAGATTGAGATCTATAAAGTGAATAAATACTCTCTATTGAACAATCGATACTATTCTAGTAATTTATGTGTGCAATAATAAATATTATAGAGCAACTTGATCATTTATTAATTTGTTCTATTTCTAGTATCAGAATTCAGATTGATCAAATTTGAGAAAACCTCAATTCATACTGGAATAATCGAGAAGTCAGTAGATATCTTGTATGTTCAAAATTAGATCGAGTTTGAAGTGCGAGCATTATGAATAAAGATGAGCCAAGAGGATCTCCCAAGCTCACATCCCGATCAAAGTTTAAGCATGCAAGAATGTCTATGTAGATCGTGATACGTATGCATGCACATGCAGTATTCAGCTTCTTCCATGCATATATACGAATACTTCTAATTATTCTCTCTCATCTTTTTATCTTTATCAACCATCTTTTCTTATGAGCCTTTATCAGACTCTCTCAAGTACTTTAGAATGTATTATAATATGTTAAGCCATTTGTTGTATAATCACGCGTATAAAGATGTGGGTCTTTCTTTAATTAGTGAAAGGAATTAGGAGGAAGAAGGGGTCCTTTATTAGTTCTTAATTGCCCTCTTTTTTCCTTTTTCTTTCTTTGCTTTTGCTTTTTGAATCCCCCATGCCCTCTTTGATTCTTTCCTCCTTATTAAGTACGTGCTGAGACTTAATTGAGAGTTTGTCATAGTACTGATCCACTTGAAATATTTGATGTTTTCCAAGCTCTATTATGTTCACTAGTAATAACTAAAGCTCAGCATCTCTCTGTTATTGGAGGCATGGACACATTTATGCATTTAACTACTACAGAAAACTGAGTGATGATGCATGTACGGGAATCATCAACCCTCTCTCTCTCTCTCTCTCTCTCTCTCCCCAAAAGCTTACCACACAAACACCCATATTCCCCCTTTTTTTTCTTCTTTTAGCCATGTTTATACCTTTTTTTTTCTCTGGTTTATTTTGGTTGTTTCTCCTTGGCTCTATTATGTTTTCCACTTGAAATATTTGATGTTTTCCAAGCTCTATTATGTTCAATAGTAATAACTAAAGCCCACCATCTCTCTGTTATTGGAGGCATGGACACATTTATGCATTTAACTACTACAGAAAATTGAGTGATGATGCATGTACGGGAATCATCAACTCTCTCTCTCTCTCTCTCTCTCCCCAAAAAAAAGCTTACCACACAAACACCCATATTCCCCCTTTTGTTTCCTTCTCTTAGCCATGTTTATACTTTTTTTTTTCCTCTGGTTTATTTTGGTTGTTCTCCTTAGCTCGTATTAGGCCCAATTTATTACCTTCCGATGACACAAGATTCACACGCACAGCCTTGTACAAATCCCCAGCCATTGATATCTCGGTTCTACAAAGAACATTAGCCACAAAACGATCGTTCCAAGGCGCTGCCTAGATTGAGTGGGTGTCATGTGCTACCGTGCCTTTGTAAGTTTGATGGCAACAGGCATGACATCGATGGATCCAACATCCTCAATTCTTCATATTTGACCCACCTTATCACACCTCCCCAGCATGGGGATGATCCCACACGTCAGTAGTAAAACTGCAAATAAGTATTTTCAGACACCAACACTAGGTCACTTGAAGGCTATTCATCGAGTTAAGTTACTGCTTTCCCTAATGGAGTATTAATACAAGATAGATAGATGAAGTGAGTTTCACTGCCGGTTTGTCCAGGACCAAGAAATGCAACGACGATCAACTTTGCCAAGGTCTCCAATGTCCGTGTGCATGGCACGCCATAATTCACAAGTTAGCCAGGCTATAAAAAGAAAAAAACCATAATTCAAAGCGACTCTCTCCCTTGAATTCTTTAAGAATTATATATAAAAATGGGTGAAGATCAAATTATTCGTTTCCAATCTTATTTTTAAGATTTTTAATCTTATACGCCCATGTACAAATTGTAATGCGGTGTTTGTTGAAAAGTTTCAACCTACACTTTTCCCAAGTATTTTCCATCGGTTTAATTAATGAAATGCTTGTTAATTCTTTTCTTTACGGTATCATGATAGAGCATAGGCAAGACCACATGAAGAGCTAGCCTACGGAACTTACCAATTAATACATAGGGCACTTCTGTGGATTAAGTGAATGCGTAACGTTTTGTCGGTACAATTAATAGGCCTTGTCCTTTCTCCGACCATAACAAGAGTCTCCGTTTGAATTGTCTTTTGTCATCTCACCTAACGGCACTCTCAAGCTGTTTTAATACTTGTTGTTATGAAAAGTCATACGTACCAATCCTAGTTAATTTCCTTTTTCACCTAAACTTTTCTCCTACTCCTCTAAAAATATATCAATCCATATGTACTACTTTACCTATCGGAAAAGAGGGAGAAGCTTACCGGCCTATTGCTTTCCCATCTTTCCTCCCTGATAGTTCCGGTGTATATATATTTTAAACAGGCTAGGCAGGTGGGCTTCTTGTGTGATCCTGTTTTTGTGTCACTTATATATGCCTATGCCACACATGATGCCGCTCCATTAGTTAATTTATGGGCTCTAGATCTTTCAAATATGAACACAAATTCCTTCACTGTCGGGACATGCCCTACACATCGGTACTGCAGATTCTCATGTTTCTGATTATCAACAAAATTATGATATGTCAAATTTCCTTTACTTTTCTTACTCATTTTCTTAAATATCGAGTCGACGTACCCCTCTGCTACTTATCACGAAAATGAGGAGTTTGTCTTTTATTTATTTATGCTTTCTCAGTACAACTTACAAAAGTGCACCCCTTAGCTTCTTGTCACAGTATCCGCTGATGTTTTTGCTGACACATCGCCTTAACCCAAAAAAGATTAAGCAAATGGATTTGACTTCGAAATGTTATATCAACTACTCGCTTTTATTACCATCATTTGATTTTGGATTCCAATATCACTTTTTTTGGATCGTTTAAGCACATCATGTGCATGCTCCTTTTAACATTTTTTGGATCATGTAAGCACCCATGTGCCAAAGCAAAAGCGAGAAGATTACATAAACTAGTAATCTATACAGTAATAGAGTGCAAATTAAAGTTGAGCGCCAGAGCTTTTCTTGAGAAAAATAATGCTACATCAATAGAAACCTAAAAGAAAATGTCAAAAGACTGCAAGATCAGAGCTTTCTACACTTCAATATTATCTAAAACAATTTATATATAAAAAAAAAACTTGGAGTATCAATCTTAATTAGCTGGCAAAAGCTGTACCTAAACATGAATGAGCTGATCATAAGCAGAAATATACAAGAAGGAGAAATGTCATAATTTTCTTTTCTTGAATTTAAAATATTTTTGCTTTTTTCTTTCTGATCACTAACATTTTGATCATCCACGTCTGTTCCTTGTAGACACTCGTTTGCTAAATGATAGCAGTATTTTTGGGTGCAACCCTTTTACAATTGTGCAAAAGCGTAAAAGCCACTATAACAGTCCATAGTTTTTGCCGCGATGGATATTCGCCGTATGTGAGGGTAAAACCGTGGCAAAAATCCTTAAGCCATGGTTTTTTCGTCGCAGGCGAAATGCCAATAGATGAGCGTGACATCTGCTCTTTTTTTGCCGCTAGGGAATCGCCGAAAAATTTCAACTCTTCCCATCTATGTTCATGCCGAGAAAGCCAACGGTGGTAACTGCCACTATTGATTTCCATCAAAGTCGATTTAAGTGCCTATAAATGCTTGTTTCTACCTGCGAGCGTTTGTTTGTTGCGAAGAGGGTTCACATTTGGGGATTTCAGATCCGTCGAACAAATTAGTGGCAATACTATTCTCGTTGGAGTTCTGGATCGTCGCGCGATACAAGAAGCCTATTTACGGCATTTTCCCAAACCGCTGTGCTTTCAATTTCGCCCATCAAATTGGCTACAACACCATGCTCACCGGAGATTACATAAGCATTCGACGCCAGGAAGCCAATTTATAGCGTTCCCTCGTGTCGCCGCAGCAACAATTATCGATCGATTTCCACACCAGGTTATTCGATGCTAGGTATGAATTTTCTGGCAAAACTTTTTTTCCCAAATTTTCTTTTTTCGCATATGTAGGGGTTTAACTGGTTCAGTTCGGTCCGATTTTAAATAAAATCTAAGAATGAACTGGTATATACCGGTTTTGTATTTTTAAAAACCGATTATGCACCAGTTACTCACCTAAACCGATATGTCCGGTCTGGTCCGGTTTTAATATATTAAATATATTAATATTACTAAAGTATTTATCAAAAGAAATATATTGAAAATTTATTAAGCAATAAAATGTATTTAATATTAATATTTTATATTTAAAACATATGATCAAATAAATATTCATATTTAAGATTAAAATGTTATATTATAAATTATAATATATTATTTCATACATAATTATATATAAAATATATTATATATAATATTAAAATTTAATAATATATATATATAATATATGAACCGGTCCGGTGTTGGAAAACATAAAACCGATTCCAGACTAGATTTGACCGGTTTTAAAAATGAAAGAACTGATTCCAAACCGAACCGATCGAAAACCGAACCGAACCAACGGGTCCGATCTCGTCCAGGCCGGTTTTCCAATTTGTCGGTTTATTCTTACACCCCTACATATGCTCATCAAATTTGGGCGTAAAATTTTACAAGCTCACAAGGCACGCCAATCATATATTATTGAACTCTCAAATTAATGGACCTAATTTAATTATAATTAAATTTCTTTATCTATGAAAATGGTCCCAATTGACTCTTTAGTCATGCATGCATGGTGATTGATCATAAGCAGAGCTAGGGCCGGATGGATTATTACAAATTAATCAATTTATTTGGCACCATATATAAACGTGTACATTCAAGGTTTGAAACTCTTGAACTAATCAACTTTGTTTTTTCATATTAGGTTTGCACAATATAGGGTTAATTTTTACACACAAGCATGCGCGCGCACACACACATATATCTTAATCAAATTGGTGATCATCTGGTTGCATGTATATATATATATATATATATATATATATTTATAAACTTGAATCTTGTTTCGCACATGATATATATTGGCACATGTAGGCCTATATATATATCAGTATGTGTATATCAGACACAGAGCGGAGATTGCATATTGTTGCCAAGATGACTAACACAAGAGTATGGGTGAATTGAATTATATTTAAAAAATTAACAATTATAAATCAAATACACATTATAAAATATAAATAAAATACGAAACAACAATAAATATAAAGAGTAAGGGTAAGAGAGAAGCAAACTCAGTATGTTAATGAGGTTCGGCCCCACTACCTACGTCCTCGCCTCAAGCTACCTCTTGAGGGTCCCCAAATTCACTATTTAACCTCATTCAGGTGGAGATAGAAACCTATTATACATTTGAACAACACTGTTACAAAGGATCCATGTAGAATACCCTCTACACTTGCAATCACCTTATACATGGTGATTCAACTATTTCCTGTGTAGAACACTTTCTATACGCACAATGGTTATACACACCTTTTATTGATACAAGAGCTGATAGTGGGTAGGTTATCAGAAAACACTCCTCAATGAGTGAAATAAGAACAATAGAGCGCAAACTATATATCTCTCAAAATAAACAAGGTTTAAGGTTCAATGCTTAGAGAATAGAGAATGAAAGTTTTAAATGAATGTTGTATGCTCTTAGTGTTGTAAATGTGAAGCTCTCAAATGATCTATTTATATGCATATGAGACTTCATATTCAAATTTAAAAAGATTTACATGTCAAAGACAACATCATTCATTTTTTCAAAAAATTCAAATAAAAGTTTCTTCTTTTTCAATTGTCAAAGACAACATCATTCACTTTTCAAAAATTTCAAACCTAATCTTTTACTTTTGACACATGACAAAAGGAGTACACTTTACTTTTTTAATTTTTCAAACAAAATCATCTACCTTTTGCATAAGTCAAAAAGAGTATCAATCACTTTTGAAAATATTCAAATAAAGCATGCAAATGTGAAATATGACAAATAATCATCTTTAATATTTTTAAAATTTTTTAAAAAAATCATCTACTTTTTATATAAGTCAAAAAGAGTATCAATCACTTTTAAAAATATTCAAATAAAACATGCATATGTGAAATATGACAATCAATCATCTTTCAAAATTTTCAAAATATTCATGCACATGTGGAAAATGTATTTTAATGCTTTATGATAAAATATTAATTTTGAACCTTAATCCTAATTTTGAATTTTTAAGAAATTTACAATATTACTCTATGATTTTAATGTGAACTTGTTCCCTCCTTACTCATGCTTGGTTCCTTGATGTGCTTGACTCCACTGTGTAGACAACTTGAACTTGAGACTTCTTTATTCCTTGAATTCATTTGTTATCATCAAAATCCATGTGTTGATATATAATTACACGAAACTTGAAATTTTGGATTCAACAATCTCCCCTTTTTTTATGATGACAAATACTTGATAGAGCCTGTATTAATACTTAAGTTCCCCCTGAGAATGTGCGTTAGTTTTTCAAGCAAAAATATAAATATAATTCCAATAATATATAATAAGTTTAGCAATTCAAACAATGATAATGTTCTGGTCTAAAATTTCTCCCCCTTTTGGCATTATTAAAAAGGATCCGCAGCAAGTAAATGGACTGAAGAAAATGACGTGTTAGTAGAAACTATAGATAGTTGAAAAATTGGAACCGCTCGTGACCGGACAAGTGTGGCTAGAGATTTGAATAATCGCCTGATGTTATTGACAAACAAGATTGAGGGTTCTGAATTTCTATAAAATCAGTCTTAAAGTTCATCCAATTCGCATCAAATTTTATTCTTATATCTATAACTCATCTGCATTCTTTCAACATTCTCGCTTTAAGCTTTCAATTCTTTTCTCAATGGCTCATTCTTCTAACATTTTTCTAGATCCATCCATGAGATATTCTGCACCTCAACTTCCTGTCCTTTTTGTAGCTGCAATTAATGCCATGTTGCAGCAAGAAAATAATAATTTGGTTAATAAGTCAGATTCTGATGTTATCTACGACTTGGTGAATCTCAGGACTCGCTACTCCTCATCTATAGTTGCTTTTTCCCAGAGGCTACAAGTTAGAAACCATGAGGTTGAAAAGCTTAAAGAACAAATTGTTGAATTTCAGCGAATTGTTCAAGAGTTTCACACAAGGGAATTAATCATTTGGCAGAAGAATAAACAGTTGAAATCTCTATTAGATTCTTCACTCTGCTTGTCAGTTCTCATGGATAAGGATGACATGATGTTGTATGAAGAGAATGAGCATCTCAAACATAAGGCTAAGAACCTCACGTTTATGTAAAAGTATTTATAAAAAATCTCTTTATTTATATTGACTCTGGTTTATCTTTTAAGAGATATTCATAGCATGCATCATACCTATTTCTCTTCTAATCATACATAATTTATCTTCTGGCAGAAGAATAAACAGTTGAAATCCCTATTGGATTCTTCATTTCGCTTGTCAGTTCTCATGGATAAGGATGGAATGATGTTGTATGAAGAGAATGAGCATCTCAAACATAAGGCTAAGAACCTCAAGTTTATGTAAAAGTATTTATAAAAAATCTCTGTATTTATATTGATTCTGGTCTATCTTTTAAGAGATATTCATAGCATGCATCATACATATTTCTCTTCTAATCATACACAATATATTTCTCTTCTAATCATACACATTTTATTACTCTCTTTATAACATAACATGCAGTACTTACCACTTCGGCCCAAAAGTAATTAGGCAAGTTGTTCTCATTGAGTATTGTTATTGCCATTTCTTGAAGAAATCTATTTTTCCTCTCTACTACTCTATTTTGTTGAGGAGTTTGAGGAGTAGAAGAATTATGCACAAAACTATTTTTATCACAAAAAGTTTCAATATTTTTATTAACAAACTCTTTTCCCCTATCATTTCGGATACTTGAAATAGTATAACTCTTTTTATTTTGAATTCTCTTGCATAATTTGGTAAAAGTATTATGTGCCTCATCTTTATGAGTAAGAAAGATGACCCAAGTATATCTAGAGAAATCATCAATAATAACAAATGCATAATATTTTCCTCCTAAACTTGTAACTCTATTTGGTTCAAAAAGATCCATGTGTATCAGTTGTAGTGGTTTAGTAGTGAAAATATGTTTCTAGATTTTAAAAGAAGTTTTTGTTTGTTTACCAAATTGGCATACATAACAAATTTTGTCTTTAATAAAATTTGCCTTTGGTAAACCTCTCACAAGATCATTTTTTGAAAGTTTGGAAATAAGTTCCATTTTGACATGACCTAGTCTTCTATGCCATAGCTAACTAGTTTCATTTTGAACTGAAAAACAAATAGCACATTGTGAGGTAATTTCTTCAAAATCGATTGTATAAACATTGTTGCTTCTAAAAGCAATAAAACAAACATTGCAATCAAGATTATTTAAAATAATGCATTTATCCATTTTGAAAGTAACTGTAAATCCTTTATCACATAATTGACTTATATTCAAAAGATTAATTTTTAGACCTTCAACAGGTAGAACATATTCAATTATGAGAGAAGATTTATTACTAATTTTACTTATTCCCACGATCTTTCCTTTTGAGTTGTCTCTAAATGTCATGTGTCATTCTTCTTTAGATCTAAGATTAAAAAATTTAGTATTGTTTCCCGTCATATGTCTTGAATATCCACTATCTAAAAACCATTTGTTTTTACTTGTGGATAACTTCACACATTCCTATAAAAACAATTAAAATTATTTTTCTTGATACCTAAGTTCTTTGGGTCCTTCATTTATTAGTATTAGAATAAACAAGATTTTCAAATACCCATATGACCCTAATAGTCATTGTATGCTTTCTTATAATAGGACAAACATGATAATTATGACCATTTCTATTACAAAAATTGCACATAGTATGTGGCATATATAAAGAACTTGAGTAATTATAATAGTATTTTTTTTGACAAAATTATTTTTATGAAAAGAATTTTAAATACTGGATTTTGATATTGAAGGATTATCAAAAAAGTTTTTATAAGGTTTGTATTTTTGTTCGAATTTTTAAGAGATTTACAATATTACTCTATGACTTTAATGTGTACTTGTTCCCTTCTTGCTCATGCTTGATTTTTTGATGTGCTTGACTCCATTGTGTAGACAACTTGAGTTTGAGAGTCTATGATTCTTTGAATTCATTTGTTATCATCAAAATCCATGTACAGATATATAATTACACGAAACTTGAAACCTTAGATTCAGCACGCATGCGCACACACACACATATATCTAAATTAATCAACCATAGAATTATAGAAAACCTCTTGATGCAATCGAGGACTTTAATTGTTTACATTCTTACTGAAAGCAGTATGTCAAATATCTCGGCTAGAGATTACTCTTTTATTCAACTTTTTCCATAACTTAGTTTAGTAGTGATCTCAAAATTCTCATCCATACTTGCTATTTCAATATGCCAGCAATCCTACTATCTCTACATCTACATATACATACCCCATGTATAGAGGAAAATTTAAATTTAAATTTCTTTGGGGTCTTAGGCAGCACATCCAAATCACCATTGCCCTTAAATGGTAAAATATTGACATGTCCCAATACACAACAATGGCATAAAAATCAGGTTAGAAAATGCATTTATCATAACATTTTAAATTATTAAAATCACATCTTCATTAGCAGTACTTTCAAGTGCCAAAAAATACAAATAATATGCTTATTGTGTGTTGGCCAGCCTAAAACACTCTACAAAATGACTGCTTCATCACTAGGAAAAATGTCTCATTTTTCCTTAATTACCTGGTGGAGATGAATGTGGTTCAGATTTAAATGTTGAAGCAATTCATATACTGCATACATACTAGTAATATATAATCTAAGATTGAATGACATTTTTCATAATCCTATTTTGATGGAATTTGATGGATATTTATTTTTGTTGCCTTACTCGTCATAGGGCCATGAACAACCACTCAAGCAATACCATACCGCCTTGCTATCACTTCTCGAATTTGAAATTTCTACCTTGCCTTTACAAGAACCCTGCGATGACTTGCAAAATATCATGTTGCAGATTTTATAAGATCGCTCGAGCGGAGGCTTTTGGCCGCTCAAGCGAACTCAGGCAGATTCAAACGCTCGACTGTCGCTCGACAGTGAGCTCGAGCGGGATGCGGGAAAACAAGTTCGCTCGAGCGAAATCAGGCAGAGTTGAACGCTCGAGGTGCACTCGACAAGCCGCTCGAGCGAAGTTAGGCAGAGTCGACCGCTCGATGTTCGCTCGACACCCCGCTCGAGCGAACATCGTATTTTGACAGATCTAGGGTTTTCCGCCGTCACACCATATAAAAGTGATTTTTCACTTTATGGCCGTATCTTTTGACTGGAGAACACCTTTTGGGACAGAAAAACACAGCTAGAAGGATTGAAATCATCTATTTTGGAGAGGGAATTCCATATATTGCACATACGTTGGAATCATACACGAGCACAGACGGGAGAAAAGCATTGAATCATTTCCTTGAGTTTTTAAGACGATTTGCGGCTGCAAGGAGTATTTTTCAGCGTTTATTTTCTTCCAATATTCTCAGAACAATTATGGTGAATTCGTTTATGTTGAATTCAATTTCTAGTATGAGTTAAATTTTATTTATTCTAAGAAAACGATGTAACCTAGTTCTGAACTATGCTTGATTGTCTATGCTAATTTAAGGCAATTCTCTCTTTGTTTATCTGATTTATTCTGAATTTATTGCTTCTAATTAACTAGTCATTGATTAGATGATTTTTAATCTTATAATTTGCTATCGAAAGAGGGAATCATAGGGTAGATCTTGAATATTTCAGCATATGTAAGTATAGAGATCGAAAGACTTGTATGAACCTATGTAGTAATTAAATCATTGGTCTTATTGCGTTCTTGATTATTCAATTTGCATAATCTTGTGTGAATTGATGAACAAGAATAATTTCTAATTGACTATCGAATGAGGTTTTTGGATGAATTAGAGATTTGCTAATAGACAAAAAGAATTAAATTAAATTAGTTGGATGAGAAAAGCATCGTGAAGAATTAGGTGAAATCGATTTCCTAGAAGTTTTCTTTCCCATTAATTTGATCTTCGAACGTAAGTTTTATTTCCATTGCGTATTTCTCTTTGAGTGAATTTTAGTTTAAATTGCATCTACAAAAATCTTAGTGATTCTTCTAGATAAAATCGAGATTAGTATAATTTTGGTATTTGGCAAAAGTAAGATACCAATTCCTGAGGACGATACTCTTCTTATCATTTTACTATAAAACTACGATACTGTGCACTTGCAGTTTTGCACCGATCAAGTTTTTGTTTACAAGAACCCTGTCATGTATATATAACAACAGTAAGTACTTCACTAAAATTGTGATTTTACATATTTAGTTGTAGCCATATTTCACCATATCTCTAGAGCACTATAATAATTGTGCTTTGCAATAACACTAGTCTGCAAATGAAAGCTTTAAATATGCCTAAAAACCTCTTCACCGGGCAATAGGATATAACAGAAATTCAAAGTTGCCCAATTTAGTTACCACCTATAGGATTAAATACCAACTTGCAGTCAATATATGACTCATTTATTTTAGCATGCAATAAGTAAATCATGCTTTGTTCTTAAACATCCCTACAGCCACCCCATAGATCTATGACAGTTTTAACATTGCAAATAGATTTTCGTCACAAGATTTGCATTCTATCAAACAACCAAAAAGGTCCAATTATCATATGTCACTTTAATAGTAATAAAATTGAAAGGTCACTCAATCTATCATGGATGACCTCTCCAAACTGCATCAAAATATAGCATGCAGTCAATATAGAGCAAGAAACCAATTTACCTCCCATCCTTGACCCTCTCTAGCAAGATTAGAATATAGTCATTCATTCTCAAAAGTATTACTGGTAAATCAGCATCCCTAACACACCTTCATCAAAAGTGCCACAAAAGTGTAGGTCAAAATACAAAATTAGTAATTGTTGCCATGCACAAATGGCTAAGGAACTACAATTTGAATCTATCTCTGAGACTCTAATTCCGTCTCCACTTCAGACATTCTCATGTTTACATGTTGCTCATAATCCTGCATATGTTCCCTCTTTGCCACGAAACCACCTTTAATCTCTTTAAGCTGATTTTGGTAATATTCTGCATTTTTCATATTTTCTTCTTTTTTCTCGACAAGCTGTTCATATTCCTCTTTGGATACTCTAGCTACTTTAGTAGATTTGGGCATAACAGAGTGGCCCAGTTCTCTGGAATACCCTGACCTATGTCCCAATACCTCCCTAAATATGGTTGCTGTTGCTTCATCTGTGTGAGCCTTTAGCTCTGTGGCATTCATCAATTGAACCATCTGATTTTGTAGCCAAAACAACTGAAACCATTACCATCATACAACCAATAGCTTAATTATTAAGTTCCATACTTATGTGCTAACACTAAACAGTGAACTTGCCATTCACTAAATAGTTAAAAATATCATGAATCAACTAGGTACTTATGTATAAACAAAGATCTAACCACATAATTGTCTTTTGTAGTTAGTGTGATAAATCTCCCATTTTTATTCGACCAATGCACATCTTTGTAGAAATCAATTAGATTCTTTTCCTTCTACATGAACATATAGGGATACCACCAATCATATTTGCGTAGTTTGACAAATAAAATTTAATATATTGAACCACAACATCCAAGACATGTTATAATGTCAATACCTTTCTTTCCATTAGTACAACAAACGAAGTCCTTCCGCTTGTATGGTTGACCATTTGTTTACGGCTATTTTTTTTGTTTTGGGTGGGCATTTTCTGCAATAAAACATGAATTTATCAAATTTTTTCAACCATAGTTCAATTGCCAACAGCAACAATTAGTTAAACGTAAAACAATTATAAAGATGTGGGGGATATTATAGAAAAATAGTTTCATTTTCTTATTTAAACAGCCACATATTTTATCTTTTGACATGTGAATCCTATAAGAAAAACAACCACATATGCTTACCTTGAAGTCATCACTTGCCCATCGATTGCATAACCACTTCCAAATTGGCTTCTTTACCAACGCATCTCCATCAGCTAATGCCTCCTCATGTGGTGCATTGGTGTAGCTTGTAATGAAATGCATTATATGCATGAGATAGCTAACTTGTGATTGTCTAACCATGATTTTTCTTGGTCCAATACAAGACAAAGTTAGCCTATCAATGCTATTGTGTTAAAAACCCATGGACCATTATAAAACAAGGACTAATTCCTAAGATTGTGTTAGAAACCCAATGCATGTACTAAAATTGATGATGCAACACATTTCTGCTAACATCTTAGCCTTGAATATTGGATTTACTCTTGCTAAGATTATGTGAAATAACTCATGCAAGCAAAAATCATCAATTTTCTAACATTGATTCACATTCACTAAGAAAATTTCTTCCATCATTTCCTAAGCTTGCATTAAAACCCGATGTACCATTACAACTCAACAGGTAAAGGTTAGTGCACTGTTTAAAATTCAATCCCCATGAATTTTTTCACATATACAACATGCAGATTGTGTTTTACCATTAATATATATTTAGATTTTTAACAACTTATTCAACTAGTATTGATATTATATCAATAATTCAAGATGGAAAGCCACACTTGAATATGTTCAATAAGTTCCTCTTTCTCTTTTCATCCATGACACTTCAGCTAACATGCCTCATTTTTGCATAGTGATTCATGATCCACGTCACTCTCTTTGTGTAGACTGTTATGTTGTTGCATAATGGGCCTATCTTGCCATACTTTTGCATCCTTTCAAACTTTGTCCCCTTTGCTACACCCCTACCATGTTTACTAGTGTTTGGATCTAACCCAACAACACAAACAATAAGATCACCATGTATAAATCTTATCCTAAGGTGTTTATGTATAGGAAATAGGATGTGAAAAAGATTATACTTAACCTCAACTGTTGTATTCACCTCTGCAGGAGTACATGGAGGCAGAAGCGATGAAGGTACTTCATCTGGAGGTTGAGTGGAGTCATTAGAGTCCATGGCAACTTCATCTCTCAAAGTCCAGGTTGCTGGTTCAAACTGTGGGTGTAGTTTTATTGGAGGCAAAACCCGTCTCCCTAGTCCAGTAGCTATTCCTGGCCTCTCCCTCTCTTTAACTGAATCATTTATGGTGCATGCACATAATTTAGTTGAACAATAAGTTTATATAAACTCAGTATACTGAAGTTGTGAGATTGAATAGCAGTATACCATAGTTTAACAACAATACTTTAACAACATCCTAGTAGTTTAAACGTTGCTGGAAATGTATTTACTGAAGTTGTGGAAAACCATAAAACCATAAAAGGCCTACCAAGTTGATGTTGTTGATAGAATGGTTAACCTTGAAAATATACACCCTGGGATAATTTATGATGGAGGAGCAAGACGTGTGCAGCAGAAATATTTAGCAAAGTGAATATTCTATATAATGATTTAAAAATGTGATGGTTAAGCTTGACATGTGGGGAATACATGTGTATGGAAAGCTTTTTGTAGTGGACCTTACAATTTGATATTATTGTGCTTAGAAAATCAATTTCACCAATAAACCATAACAAATAAAATGAAAGCTGCCAATAACTTCTAAATCATAATACATAATCTCATCTTCAATATCTTAACTTTCACTTCAATCCAATACACGTTTTATAAGTTTTTGGTCCAATAATTTCTAAAAGATCATGTCCTTCCAACTATTACCAGAGGCATTTTTTAATAGGCCTTTCTACAAAACCAATACCAAACCAAACAACATATTTCATTTCAGTGGTCCTTTCTACCATCACCCACATCATGCTGCTCATCCATAGGCTTCTTTTGATTTACAAGGCATGTTTGAGCCCAACGATTTTGCAGCCCAATAAGCTTGAATGTAATTTGAAAACAAGAAAACATTAAAGGGCTTGACCATGTTGAATGGAATCCAGCCACCGGCAAACTAAAAACCAACCTGCCGCCAATTACAGCCTTCACATATAAAACAGAAAATCAGTTTTCGTAATGAGACCACTCCTACTGCTTTCATACAGTAGGAATCAACACCCTCAAGCAAGTAAAAGTTGCTTTGCCAAATAAATGTGAAAATTTAATTGCATATATTTGAGAGATATAGTAGATAGATATCCTGCTATTACTAAACAGGAAATGTAAAAATTTATTTACACATCAACATTGAGGAAAAACGACAAACCCATGGAACTTGCCACATTAGTGAGGAGTTTATTCTAGGAAATACTATACAACCAGTCAATATTAATATATTTTGAACGTCATATGAGTCCAGCTAACATCATATCTCCTGACATTCTAATGCAGCCTCTAGTACGATACTCCCATCTAAACTTAATTCCCCACATGATAGTGATTATAACCATGAAAGAAAACCAAATATATAGAAAAAGGCCTTATTTAGTACCATTATGATTGTAGGGTTTCTAGGATAAATGCCTTTAAGAAGAAAAAGAAATTTGAAATTAGTTTCCCATATGAGAAATGAACAGATCATGATCATCGAAGAAAAAGAAAATTGCAAACACCTTAACTCAAGCAATGCTGCCAATTAGCTAAGGCTAAGGATACCATTAAGCATGCATCAGTAGTTAGAAATCGAATTTTATTTTCGTCCCTTGTTTTTTTTTTTTTTTTTGGGGGGGGGGGGGGGGGTTTGTGTGTGGTTGTGTCAAATGTTTAAATTCTGATCAAGGTGGCTGAAGCGGCAAGATAATATATAGTAGGTAAATTTGCAGCAGATCAAAGTACTCCACTAACGTTGGTGTTTCTGTCCCTCATGGAGACGACATGGGTCGAGCCTATAAAGAGATCACGGAATCCAATGTTTCCTAGCTGAAAGTGATTATAGATTTTTCTGCTCACTGAAACTTGGAGTCAACCTAACAAAACTAGTTTTCATTTTTTTTTTCCTTTTTTCATGAGGGTTGAAGCCTATTTGTTTCGGTACTGAACTTGATTCTGGTAACTGGTTACAAGAGAACGTGGTGACAAGCATGAATACTCTTCAGTAGAACTATTAACAGGTATTTTGACCTTTAAAATTCCATCTCATTTCAATTATTTTAGTTTTATGGTCATATAACTTCTTGTGTATGGATATTGATCATGTGTTCAATCGAGAGAAGACAATATATTATGAACGAAAGAGGAAGTACTGTTTTTTACTTAAAAATTCCATTACTTCAGATTTATGAACAGATTATTTTAGAAAGTAGACATTGAAGGACCTTTCTGGGAATAATTAGAACCTAAAGGTCTTTTGTGTATATTTGTTTAATTAGAACTTCAATGAGAAATAAGAAATACTTGTAAGGAATGAAAATTGATTAACTAATTATAATAAAATTAATTAGGGTAATAGTTGACATGAAAATTATGAGGGAAGGAAATGTTTCAACATTTCAATAAATAATAAATAGAAACTAAATAGTACATGAAAATTAAATTAAGACGTTAACAGAGATGAAAAACTAAGTAGTGGAGGACATACCTTGATTACAACTGTCTTGTAAGATTGAAGAATTTTAAGGTTCAACTTTCTAAGTTGCTCTTGAGTTTAAGTCATGTCAGCAATGTAGAAAATACCGGAGAGCTTTTGGCTAGCTGGATAATCATGTCATTGGAATTTGCAGATGTTATATAGTTGACGTGGCAATTCAGGGGGAAGACTTCCAGTTTCCTATCACAAAGGTTCTTAGATCCGAAGTATGATAAAAACTACAACAGCATGAAAAAATTGCAATCGGCCATCAAAACAGAAACTCGATCGAAGAAGTCTTCTTGTAGAATAAACTACTGTAACTGACTTGGGACTTTGATTTCGCTTTATCTAAGATTAGGGAGAAATACTGGAATACTCATAGTACTTTTATAGTTTTACTCTGCTCCTATCTTCCTATGATGAACTAACTACCCTAAGTAAGCATGCATATCCAACATCTAGCTGACATGCCAGCTGCATATTGTATCAAAGTCAGCATAGTTTTACTTGAACATGACATCAAAACAGCCAAATATAGATTTGATAATGTCATATATGACACTGACATGCCACAAACATATATATATAAGAAGCATAATTCAAAAGTTACTGATATCCTGCTATATATTATGTTAAGAGTATATAAACGTGAGTAAATATCTTGTTTGAATACCACAAGCCAGAAGTCCTTAAATACGTACATTATATATACGATGTGACGTACGTCGTGCAAATCATAATAACTCAGACAGCATTACCACCCCATGATTTACTATGCTTTTTCTATAAAAGTATACCATCATATTCAATGGGCACTCACTACAAAATTCTTGGGATTATGCCATGGGTGAGAGTAGTCGGAAATACGTAGGATTCCGTGGCAAAAAAATTTGTTCCCACCAAATGGCAATCGTGGGAGGTTGGTGGCATATAATAAGTGGGGAAAAATAATTTAACTACCAACATTTTTTTTTCATGGCAAATGATACATATTTCTCACGAAAACGGCTCGTGGATAATTACAGATGCGGTTGTGGCAAAAGTTATTTGGATTTAGTTCCTTTCGGTCCTTTAAATTTCATTACGCACTAATTCTCCCAATCGCAAATACTATATTTCCCATGATGGCATTCATGGAAACTGTGGTGGCATAAAATATTTTGCCACTTCTTACTTTGGTTACATAAATACAATTGTAACCAAGTTCGTGGTGGCAATTATATGATAATACAGTTTGTAATTGTCAAACCCACCTCTTTTCCCACCATACTGTATAATAGCTAATATTGTATTATTGTCGAATTTTTATAGCCGGTTATATGTAATATCCATGATTACAATCCACACATATAATATGGCAAAAGCTGTATTAGCCACCAAATTTTATCTTCATAAAACTTATTTTTGTGACAATTATCTTTTTGTGGAAATATAATTATTACCCATGTTAGGAGCGTTGCGGCAAACTCTTAATTCCTGCCGCAACGTGTAGTTGGAAATTATTATTGTCCATCTAACCAAATAGTCGAGAAAACACTTTTATGCATACACTGTGGTCATGGCAAAAGAAAACTATAGTCGAAACTAGGCATTTCCACTACAATACATATTCGTGGCTATTTAGTTATTGCCTTAGGTCTGTTGTATTGGCAAATGTTTTGTGGTCAGTTTTGCGAGTGGGAAAAAAATTGATGTGGGGGCTGTTATACCTACAAAATGGTGGCAAATACTATGTTGCCACCTGATAATGTACTTGTTCCCACGAAATGTGATTATGGGAAAACATATGGTTGTGACCTGTAGGAATAACATGTTGACTATAAAAGAACCCGGCCACTATCTCAATCATAGAAACCATCACCTAATATTCCCACAATTTCACAAATTCCTATTATCCCAACTCATAATCCAAGTATTTCCCTCCAGTTTAATCTACCTTAAAAACATACTTACAGATCTGAATTATCATTGACTTCCATAATAATTTGTCAATGATATTGTATTCAGACACTTGTATATAGTATATTGGAATGCAAACATTCATAAAGACACTTCCAGAAAGCATGCAATCTCCCAACATTCATTACATTTCCAAGGATAGTACATATCTGAAACCTTAATGGTAATTCATCAGAAATTGTTCCAGTCCATGAAACCTACAGTTTTAACTACAACTTATATTCCAAGTACATGAGGGAATTCTAGCTCCAAACAAATATAAAGACTTTAAGTGTTGGGATGAAGGACATATAGATGGATTACTAAGCATGTTTGTGATGCATTTCACCACTTTCTGCTTCCAGAATTTGATTCCCAACTGTTGGTTCACAGAGCTCTCTGCTTATGTTTCCTGAAAATCCATAAAGAACAACCTTCTGTCAAACTTTGATAAACTAAATTGGGAAATACATTACATGACATGTGTTGTAAAGGTTATACATATATTATGTATCAGTTTCCCATATACATTATCAATGTCTGCAATGTATTTTTGCCCATATATGATACACAGATTGTACCATTTATAATTGTTGTTCCTATAATTTGTCAACAAAGGTTTTGGCAATATTATAAGTTTACATTCCCATACAACTGCCCACAATAATTTCCTACCATTACATCAATGCTTTTGCATCTTAATACTGCAGTTGCATATTCTGAAATTTTCAGTTTGCTATATCAATAACCAAACTCATCTATTTAGCTGTATAGATGTCATGGGTATACCCCAAAACAGAACAGGTATATCTGAATTTAAGTATTACTAGGTGTGCAGGAAAATTAAACTATTATATCAACTTCTTATGGAACTTCCCACTCTACCATACCTTGTATAATTGGATATGAGAGTATAAAATGACTTTGGGGGTTTTGGCAACCAAATAAAACCTTCCAAACTTAAATTATCTTGCTTTTTCTTCAATAATCTCCAACTATTAATTAAATTGCCCAACTATTGAACAGTTACATAAGAAGTTCAAATTACCTATCATATGAAGATGATCTTCACCAAGCTCACATCCTCCTGCTCTGCATTCAACAATCCATGAGTCTGAAATCTATGCCATGCTTAACTGCTAACCTGTAATTTAGAATGTAAGTTAACACAATCAGCATATATATATAGAATATATTCAGTTTTGCCACAACTTATGCAAAGCACAGAAAATTTCAGCTACCTTTTGTACCATCTCTGTTTCATAACCGAACCCTTGCATATAGACAAAATACCAACCAACTCATTAATGTAAACCCATCATCCAACTTTTCCTGTTACGAAAATATTAGATAGCCAGACTACCTATTAAGTTTAACAGACCAAAATGCATGTACCTAGGGATGTCACCTGGGATTTAGAATGTTACATATGTGTTCTAAACTCCCCACAAAATATTTTCAGCTAACACAAAAAATTCCCTCCACAAAAAATAGATTCATGGTAAAATGCTAATCAGCCAACTAAGTCTCTCCATGAGACTCAGCTCCATCAGGTAAGTCAGTGCTCCGATAGCTCATCAAGACCTTCTCATGCTCAGAAAAATTCCTCCTCAATTCTGCAATATTAGCCATCATTCCATCTAGTTTGCTCTTGTACATTTCCGCATCGCTCTTGTTCCGTTGATTCTCCTCCGAAAGACGAATAAATGCTCGACTCTTCTGCATTGAAGGAGATGGTTCCGGAATCACCATGTGGCCCATCCTGGATGTGTAACCAGATTTTTTCCCCAATACTTCTTTGAAGATAGTCTCAGCTACTTCTTCAACATCCTCTTCGGACTCTTTCAGCTAAACTCTCCATCATTTGATTCTGGAAACATAATAGTAAACCCAAAAATTAATATACCTTAACACCTATTATATGCTAACTTTCTAAACATAAACCATTTTAAATGAAGAAGGTCTCTTACGTATTTGTGTTCAGTTGCTTCATTTACAAATTTGCCCTTCCGTGTTGACCAATGTGTTTCCTTATAGAATTCAACCATATTTGGCGCTGTCGGTCGCTGAAGATGGCCAATTTTCAGTCAGGTTATTCCAGATTTAGGTCTGTGGAAAATTTAAACTATCTAAATATTATCACAAACCTTCTCCTCCAATATCCGTATAAAGGATTTCCGCCCACCGGTATGAGCAACTTTCAGTTTTTGTCTATTTGAAATGTTTCTTTTGGACTTCTCCTGCATTTGGGTGTATTAAATTAATGCCCCTTCATAATTTAAGTTTTTTTCAGCTTGGTTTTAAGCTTAACACAAAAGGAATATAGTTTCAAACCCACCTTTGTTTTGATAACGTGCCTAAAACTATGTACACATGGAAATGATTAATTAACTTATTAATCCTTTCCATAGTTAATCTGAAAATTAATGAAAAGAGCAATACCTTAAATGTTGCACTTGCCCACCTTTCACATAATTTTTCCCATACTTGTTTCTCCACCTTGTCCGTCCCACCATGTAGGGCCTCTTCATGTGATGCATATTTATTATACACTTCATGTAATGTATAATGATATGCATTATATTTGTCGGCCAAATGCGTTACAACCATCTCCCGATGGTTGTCTCTACTCCAATCCAGAACAAAATCCACCTGCACAAAGTAATAGGTACGTGTTACTATGAGTTTGAAAGTTAACATGTTGAAGGATGCCAATTGCGTAACCAGCCTACTTATTACAACAGTTATCATCAAATAAAGGCGTACCCTGACACGGTCAATCAGCTCTTGCTTCTCAGCTTCGGGTACATAACTCCAACTAGCATGCCTCATATCAGCATGTACTTTAATGATGTCTATTAGCCGGCCAGTGAATATGGATGCATTCTCGCAAGATGGCCCTCGATGACTATCTTGTATTACTAGAGGTATCTTACCCACTTTCCTCATTCTTTCAAATAACGTGCCCTTTGCTGGCCCTCGTCCTCTTTTCTTCCTAGGTTGATCTACATCAACACATCAATTGATACATCATCAATATCAACCCATCTAGCTGTTCCATACCATGCATGTACCAAAGTTTAAATAGTTGATGTTGTATATGAATTTATAACATCATTTTTGCATTTAAGTGGCATTAATTGATCACATACCTGTATTAGTTTGCCCCTCTCCAACGACTTCTCCACCCATTGCCTCTTGTGCGGCCAAAGCTCCTACATCCTGAGTTTCATCATTTGACTCCGGTTCGTCCCGCAACATGGTTTGTGGAGGCACAAAAGGTTTTGCTACTGGACTGCGACATATCTCAGCCCTACCGTGTCTGACTCTGCCCCCTCGAAACTTTATAGATCTCACCATACTTGCCTTCTCTGCTGGGTGGAAATACCTTAACCTGTTATTGCATACCATGCAACCAGGAAAACACGTAAGACTTGTGTTTTGAATACAATATATGCATACTCAATATCTCAACAACTCATATTTCAGCCTATGATTTCCTATGCAAGAGGGAATCATTTTGCACTACCATATAGCATAAGGATCTGGGTACATTCTACCATATAGCCTCTATTTCAGTTAAACAAAATGCACATCGTTGCCATCTACCAGATTGGCACTTATTAAATACTTTTTCTACTACTATATCTCCTCGTTCACCCCCTTGCTGGTACTTCAAAGAAGATCAAAGATGATCTCTTCAATAACCTCCTTCCATCGACAGTCGAATAGGTCAACCAATCACGGAATTAGCTTTAAGGTGCTACCACTTCATCTGCACACAATGGAAAATTCCACTATGAGTATCTCTTTACTTCCATAAGAAAGCTAACAAATATACTTATAGTTATTAAGTATAAATTGCCATGCAATTTCCCAAACTGGATACCCATGGTTTTATATTATGTATAGGCACATGTATAATGTCTTAAATGTAATCTTCACCTGTAACTCGCCCCTTTTATAAACCTGAATTTACTATTACACTTTTTGTAAACCACGATGTCTCATCTAACAAACTTGATCTTCCCATAACCTGAAGATTAATATTCAAAAACCTTTGAATACTAATTAGTGTAATTAGTGTAACTACGTTTCCTTTTGCATCCCTATATAGCCTCTACAAATATTCAACTACCATCATGCCCAATTGAGTTCCACTTGTGTCAATGGCACTTAGACTTATGTACAATTTCGAACTTCAATAAAAGCTAATAATTTGTAAACATATTTTATCCACCAATGGTCTAACCTTCTATGTATATTCACCAACTCATTACTTGTTTCATACTTTGTATGCTTAGTCTGGTGGACAAAAGATGTTGGGGAAAATCGACCTCCAATATTGGACAACCTTTTACAATGGCATGGAACATAACCATTACATCTACATTTATATATTAATAATTAATACCTGATGCCTTTCCATGCTTGTTTCCCACCATGTACTTAAGTCGACCTAGACAGTTTAGCTCATGCATTGTCTGTGCATAACCCAAATACACGTAGTCAGCTACAATAATATATGCCAATTTATCGTAAATAGATGATGACAATTATTTAATCTCATTGTAATGACTGATAACATTTCACCATCGGGTGGTGCAATGTTAGTCATATATAGCCATTTGTAAATGCAATCCTAACAAACTCACTACATAAATGGATTACCGTCATCATCATCTGTCTCCCCATTCAGATGATACACGGTGTCACTATCAGTGTTATCATTGGCACTTATGTCCTCCATTCCCATCTCTTCACCAAGTGGGCTATGGTCAATGAACCCTTCATCGTCAATTGGTGGGGACGGGTGAAGATGCGAGACGTTTTCTATATCAACGGCCAGGTATTCTTCATCGACTAGGTTTAGGGGATCGGGAACGGCTGCATCCACATCGAGGATAGGGGGATAGTTGTTACAATTCATGGGCTCATCATCTTCGTCATCGTCCCCTGATGACGCATCATCATTTGGGGCCACAACAACAGTAGGAATGTTGTACACATTCCTACTTGTAACCTTTTGGACTACCTGCCAACTTCCCCCCAAAGCCGGATCAGGCAAATAAAAGACTTGAGTTGCTTGGCACGCAAGGGCAAAAGGCTCATCTTTATACCATTGCCTAGCAGTATTCACACATGTGAGGTGGTCCCTGAAACGTATCCCCCTTCTCGTGTCGACAGTGTCATACCAAGTGCATTGAAATAGATAAACCTTACGCCAACCCATGTAGTGTATTTCTATAATATCATGCAACAAACCATAGAAGTCAATTGGGGATCCCTGATGCTCGCCATGAACCACAACCCCACTGTTTTGAGTGCGGCGATGCCTTTCACGCTCTTGAGTATGAAATCGTACACCATTCATTATGCAGCCGGCGTAAGATGCTACACACGGATCTGGACCACATGCTAATGCATATATCTCATCGGTTACCTCACTTGGGCTAACTGCACGCAGCTCTCGTATCTACCACACAAAAGAGGTTAAAACGATCTGGTTATAATTTAACTAAAAATTTCATATGGTTGTAACAAAAGGTGTTATGGAGGTATGCAAAATCTTACGCGTGATCTAAACCACGATGGAAATTGACTCTGGTGCCTACGGTCGATGTTATCAGGGTCCTCTGCTTTCATCTTGTTACAGTGCTCCCTGCTAATACAAGTGAATGGTTACAAGGCATGGGCAGATTATGTATAAATAATCTGGACAAACTTAATAATAAAACATGATGTACTTACTCAATGTATTGATCAACCTCCATGCAATTCCCCAATGGTCTAACCTTTTGTGAGAAAACAGATAAACTTGTTGCGTTTCCCGTCTCAACCGAACCAATAGGTACATCACTATTGCGTTCCTCCCGATTATATCTTGTTTCTATATCATGGAGGTACATAGAGCAAAATGTAAGGCACTTGAGATGTACATATGCCTCAGTAATTGAGCCTTCAGGACGGGCTCTGTTGCAGACATACCGCTTGAACTTCCCTAGATACCTCTCAAAGGGATACATCCATCGGTATTGTACGGGTCCTGCCAGTAGAGCCTCCTCTGGCTAGTGAATAGCAAGGTGCAGCATGATATCAAAAAAAGCTGGAGGAAATATCATTTCTAGTTTGCAAAAAATGATGGGAATATTAGCTTTCAGACAATCCAATACTGAAATGTTCAATGTCCGGGAACATAACTCTTTGAAGAACCCACTCAACTCTATCAAGGCTTGACGAACATCGAACCGTAAGAACCCACCAATCACAACAGGCAGCAGTGCTTGTAAAAAGACATGACAGTCATGGCTCTTCATTCCACTGATCTTTCCTTCACTAGCATTGACACACCAGGCAATATTCGATGCAAAACCATCAGGAAATTTAACTTGTGACAACCATGCACAAAAGGACTTTCGCTCAATTAAATTTAACATGTAGCAACCAAGGCCCATAGTTACTCGATCACCATTATGTTGTAAGTGTAATTCTTTCCTTATTCCAAGGTTTGCCAAATCCCTACGTGCATTGGCAGAATCCTTAGTTTTCCCTTCAATATTCAACAATGTTCCCAACACGTTATCGCATATGTTTTTCTCAATATGCATAACATCCAGGTTATGTCTCAAACCCAAGGATAACCAATAGGGAAGTTCAAAAAATATGGATTTTTTTGTCCAATTTAGATGATTGGGCGTTCGTTTCCTCTTTGAAGTAGATTTTCCAAACTCAACATGTGACAAAAGACTTAGTTGTTCTAGCAATTCCTCTCCATCGACCCTTGATGGTTGGAGTCTGTGCTCTTCAAACCCATTAAAACTACCTTTTTTGCGTCTCCAAGTGTGATCTAAGGGCAACCATCATCGATAACCCATGTAACAATGCTTCCGGCCATATACCAACCATTGTGAATTTGTGTCAGCTGCACAATAGGGGCATGCCATCTTGCCTTTTGTGCTCCACTCGGAAAGATTGGTGTCTGCGGGGAAGTAATTGATAGTCCAAAGTAGCGCTGCATGCAAAGTAAAGTTTTGCCCACTGTACGCATCATAGGTTCGAATACCCTCTTCCCATAACTCCTTCAACTCATAGAGAAGAGGACGCAAGAAAACATCAATATCATTACCTGGTGACTTAGGGCCAGGGATTAGCAATGACAACATGGTGTATGGATCTTTCATGCATGACCATGGGGGCAAGTTGTAAGGCACAAGCAGTACTGGCCAAATGCTGTATGGTCTAGTCATGTTATTGAAAGGGTTAAACCCATCACTGGCCAAACCAAGTCTAACATTCCGCGGATCTTTGGAAAACATCTGATGTTTGCTATCAAAGTCCTTCCAAACCCTTGAATCTGATGGATGGCGCATGCATGTCGGATCGTCAACACATCCGTCTACATGCCATCTCATGGCCTTGGCTGTCTTCTTTGACATATATAGCCTCTGCAAGCGCGGCTTAAGGGGAAAATATTGGAGAATTTTTTTCGGTATCCTTCGTTGCTCAGTTGTGCTTTGCTCCCACCTAGATGCTTTACATTTAGGGCATTCATTGTAGGAGGCATTTTCCTTCCAAAACAAAGCACAATCATTTGGGCACACATGTATCTTTTCGTAAATAAACCCCAAGCCACGCTCCAAGTGACGGGCATTGGCATATGATTCAGGGAATAGAGCATCCGGAAATGCCTCTTGCAAAAGTTTTATGACCAGGTCGAACGACTTCACAGTCCAACTACCAATGCTCTTGATGTGAAGCAGCTTGACGATAAATGACAACTTGGAGAACTGCTTACATGAAGGATAAAGTGGACGTCGTGCATCAGCTACCAACTCGTCAAAAGATAAGTTCGTTCGAGTATTAGAGGTGGATGCTTGAGCCTCTGCTGACACATCTCCGTCATATGGCCCATGATTTCCCATAAACGAGCCATGACGAACGTCAGCTAACATCTCGTCCAGATCATCTGGATAATAACTCCATACCGATGTGTCATCTTCTTCTTCATCAGAAAATGGAGTAGAAAGGAAATGATCATCTTCTCCATGGAATATCTAGGACTGATAAGTTGGATCAATCCCTCTAAAGAACAAATGATCTTCGACTATACAAATGGAGTGGAAAGCTCTATTCTGACATCTTCTACATGGACACCTAATCTGATCAGTGTTAGGAGTGTGGGCTACGGCCATAACGAGGAATTGTCTAACACCTTCTTCATACGCACGGGAATGCAATCTATCATCAATATGTATCCAAGCCTTATCCATCTTATACAGCTGACCAAGTAGTAGAAAATATTTGTTAGGATATCTACAAATGGATGTGCAATAACTAGGTTATGAAACATGTGATAGTACAACTTATACTCCGAGACATGTAACCTTTTTGGCCCTGAACAAGTTGGAGCTAAATATCCAACATTCACCACTCAATATACATTATGAAATTTTATTCCAGAAGGTCAAAGAGCATAGATCTGTATAAGTGTAGATTAGGGCGGTATTGCATTTAGGGCAGGAAACATGGAAGAAGGCAAGAGATCGTAGAAGTCAAGTTAGAAGAATCCATAATCTGCATGCTGTCGTGTGCAAGCATGGAGGTTTAGAGGTATGTTTATGGTGATATGTGTTAGACTCGATGGATTATGGCGTATTATAAACACGTAAATTGCCAAAAACTATAACCAACTTGGTGCGAAAACTATCACAGCTTGCATCCAAGGTCTACACACTTTGGCACATAAGTTGATAACTATATAGTTATCAACAGGTTGGTAAGGTCATTAAGCCACAAATGTCAATGTGTTGGAAATAAAAATTCTGTTAGAACAATACACACGTATAACAATGCTTGAACTAAAATATGGCATAAAAATTAAAAATCCAATATGAAAATTTATGAGTTTAAAATGGCCAAGCAGCAGTAAGACTTGGGTTGGTAGCTCAAAGTGCAAGATATAGTTTTTATGTATTATGGGGTTTCTTTAAAATTGTAACCAAGTTATCTGGTTTTGGTAGTGCCTTGGTGTTCGTACACAAAATGTAACTCAGTATTTGACTCCGGGTACAATGCGGTTACCTTAGATTTGATTTTTACAAGGGCAATGGGTCATGTTCAAAGAAGTAATATTCAGCAAACCCATAAAATCAGTTCAACCAAGCCTGAAAGTTAATATATTTTGACGTGATAAAAGAGGTACTAAAGGAGAAGGCTGCTCAGAATCTGGTGTTGTACTGGCAGTGTTTAACTGTTCTATCTAATTGTGAATTTTGGGTGAGTCTTCTAAAAATGCCCCTTCATTACATACGGTACACTAAAGATTACAGATGCTTGGTAAGGATGTAACTGTCAGATTACAACCCACTAAATATGCTCAAGCTGAACCATCCAACAGCTTTCCCATCCAACAACTTTGATAAATATCTCATGGCAGATGAATAGAAGCATGGAACCATTTAAGTATGCGAAATTTAATGGTTCCATCAAAGACAAGTAAAAAATTTTGTTGTCTTTTACAATGACACACTATGAGTATCATAAAATAAAGTTTAAAGGAAATATATAATCTGAAATCGTACAGGTTGGGATAATCTTTCAGGGATACTGTATTGTTACTAAGATCGTGGAAGGTTTCCTAATTAATCTAGCATCTCTAAATCAATGCTAGACCACTTGGATAGCTTCATTACATAATATCAATAAAAAAAAGGTTGATAAGCTAAATTTAACCAGCATGACTGAGGAAGTGTGTGGAAAGGATCATTTAACACAACTGGAAAAAGTCCTAATTAAAACAATTTTTTATTGGTAATCTAATTCCTCTAGGGGGTTTGCTTGGATGTGCAAAATATTTAAGGAAGTTGGATTGTGATCCTTTACCAACTGGGTTAGCTCTGACCATGCTAAACAGTAGGTGGGTTTGGTCAAGTGGGGGTTGTGGTTTTGTTTCATTATATAACCCTTAAAAAATGTATAAAGCAGTTTATTGTGTAATTAAAATACAGTTTATTACAACAGCCAATAAAGACATAATGAAACCAAGTCTCTAATATTAAAAATGAGAGTGAAAAAACCTTAGACATAGGCCAACTCATTAGTGATTAAGATGAAGGAAGAAAGCTTAAAGGGAATCGCCATATAAACCATTTTGTTTAACCATATTGGAAAACATAAAGGCATCAAATGAAATTAAAGTGTTCTAAACAAACTAGCTGCATAGTCAATTAGTATGGTAGAAAGGCATCAATATATGATAGTAAACAGATCTAAACCAACTAGATGGCTTCAAT
>QGSO01001576.1:0-87500 GCA_011037825.1 Carya cathayensis
ATATGGACTCAAACAAACTCCTAGAGCTTGGTATGAGAGACTCAGTGGTTTCTTGATTGAAAAAGGTTTTTCAAGAGAAAAAATTGATACAACTCTTTTCATTAAATACGAAAATGATGATATTCTCTTGATTCAGATTTATGTTGATGATATAATATTCGGTGCTACTAATGAAAATATGTGCCAAGTTTTTGCTAAGACTATGCAGGAAGAATTTGAAATGAGCATGATGGGAGAGCTTACATTCTTTCTCGGATTGCAAATTAAGCAAGTAAAAAGTGGGACATTCATCAATCAATCAAAATATATTAAGGAATTGCTGAAGAAGTTTGGGATGGAAGGCGCTAAGGAAATTGGAACACCAATGAGCCCATCCACTAAACTTGATAAAGATGAATCCGGTAAGCCAGTTGACTCGAAGGTATATCGAGGTATGATTAGTAGCTTATTATATTTAACAGCCAGTAGACCAGATATTATGTTTAGTGTGTGCTTATGTGCACGCTTTCAATCATCTCCAAAAGAATCTAATTTAATTGCAGTTAAGCGCATTCTTAGATATTTTAGTGGTACAATTAACCTAGGGTTATGGTACCCTAAATACACATCTTTCGATCTAATCAGTTACACAGATGCAGATTATGCTGGTTGTAAAATAGATTGAAAAAACACTAGTGGAGCATGCCATTTCTTAGGACATGCACTAGTTTCTTGGTTTAGTAAAAAATAAAATTCGGTTGCATTATCTACTGCTGAGGCAGAATATGTTGCTGCGGGTAGTTGTTGTGCTCAAGTTCTTTACATGAAGCAACAACTTGTAGATTTTAAACTCATGTATAATCACATTCCAATCAAATGTGATAATACAAGTGCTATAAATCTTTCAAAGAACTCAATACAACATTCTAGAACTAAACATATTGAAATAAGATATCATTTTCTTCGAGATCATGTGCAGAAAGGTGATATAGTACTAGAGTTCACAAACACACACGATCAATTAGCAGATATATTCACAAAACCTTTACCAGAAGATAGATTATATATGATTAGAAGAGAAATAGGTATGATGCATATTATGAATATCTCTTAAAAGATAGATCAGAGTTCATAAAAATAGAGAGATATTTTTTTTAAATACTTTTACATAAACTTGAGGTTCTTAGCCTCATGTTTAAGACGCTCATTCTGTTCATACAATATCATGTCATTCCTATCCATGGGAACTGGCAAGCGGAATGAAGAATCCAATAGAGATTTCAACTGTTTATTCTTCTGTCGAAGGATTCCTTCCCTTGTGTGAGACTCCTGAACAATTCGTTGAAGTACAACAATTTGTTCTTTAAGCCTTTCAACCTCATGGTTTTTGGCTTGTACCCGCTGGGAAAAAGCAACAATAGAGGATGAGTAGCGAGTCCCGAGACTCACCAAGTCGTAGATAGCATCGGAGTCTGACTTATTAGCTAAACTATTATTTTCTTGCTGCAACATGGCACCAATGTCAGCTGCAAAAAGGACAGGAGGTTGAGGTGCTGATACCTCATGGATGGATCTAAATGAATGTTAGAAGAATGAGCCATTGAGAAAAGAATTGAAAACTTAAAGCGAGAATGTTGAAGGAATGCATATGAGTTATAGAGATGAGAATAAGATTTGATGCAAATCAAATGAACTTTAAGACTGTTTTTATAGAGATAGCATAAAGAACAAGACAAACTATTGTCTCTTCAAATCTTATTTAGTCAAAAGAAATACAAGATATGTTGGACACACATTGTCAAAAGTTTTCTCACTAAGCCAGCGAGATTAACAGTAGATTGTCCCTATTTTTCTAGTAAACGATGAACCTCTGCTGTTATCTGCCGATGTTGACCTTGTATCTGAACCCTTTCTTGTTCCAGCTCCTCTATCCGTGGTTGCAGATCATGAGTATACCAATCTATAATTTTTTTCAACTCTTTGTTTTCTTGCATTAGCCTTTTATTCTCTCTATCCTTATTAGCAAGCTTCTGTCGTAACTCAGATATTTGGACGTTAAGATGATCAATCTCACTCACCCTCGCCATTAACCTCCGAGACATGATCGTAACAGAGGCAGCATATTGACTACTGAGCATTCTTGATTCTGCAATAATATCAGAATTAGCCCTACTAGAAAAACGGTTCTCTGCTCCTATCATGGTATTGACGGCCTCATGAGAGAAGATTGATGGTTGATGCATCAAGGGTTCCTGATTCAAGTTTGGAACATTAGTGGAAGAGATTTTTTCGGCCATTCTATCGTTTTGGAAAAACAGAACTCAGGTCAAAAAGCGATGTTTTTTTTTTTTTTTGGCTATCCGATAGATGAAAATGATTTTTTTATAGAAACTCAGAGCCTTCAATCCCGTTTGTCAACAACATCAGGCGATTGTATAAATCTTCAGCCGCACTAAATTCATAGAGTTAGGTCTCGAGGCTTTGCAGCACTTGTTGGGTCACGAACGGCTCCTTTTTTCAACTATTTACAGTGTCTATTAACGCACCATTTTCTTCAGTCCATTTACTTGCTGCCGATCCTTTTTAATGATGCCAAAAGGGGGAGAAGTTTTAGACTAGAACATTAACATTGTTTAAATTGCTAAACTTGTTATATATGCTTGGAATTATATTTATATTTTTGCTTGAAAAACTAATGCACATTCTCAGGGGGAGCTTAAGTATTAATATAGGCTTCAGGTTCTATAAAGTATTTGTCATAATCAAAAAGGGGGAGATTGTTGAACCTAAGGTTTCAAGTTTTGTGTAATTATATATTTACACATGGATTTTGATGATAACAAATGAATTCAAAGAATGAAGGAGTCTCAAGTTCAAGTTGTCCACAAAATGGAGTCAAGCACATCAAGGAACCAAGCATGAGCAAGAAGGGAACAAGTTCACATTAAAGTCATAGAGTAATATTGTAAATCTCTTAAAAATTTGAAATTAGGATTAAGGCTAAAAAATTAATATTTTATCATAAAGCATTAAAATATATTTTTCACATGTGCATGAACTTTTTGAAAATTAAATTTGAAAATTTTGAAAGATAATTGATTGTCATCTTTCACATGTGCATGTTTTATTTGAATATTTTCAAAAGTGATTGATGCTTTTCTTGACTTATGTAAAATGAAGATGTCTTTGTTTGAAAAATTTGAAAAGTAAAGTGTGCTCCTTTTGTCATATGCAAAAAGTAAAAGATTAGGTTTGATTTTTTTGAAAAGCAAAGTGTGCTCATTTTGTCATATGCAAAAAGTAAAAAGATTAGGTTTGAATTTTTGAAAAGTGAATGATGATGTCTTTGACATGTGAATCTTTTTAAATTTGAATATGAAGTCTCATATGCCTATAAATAGATCATTTGAGAGCTTCACATTTACAACACCAAGAGCATACAACATTCATTCAAAGCTTTCATTCTCTCTTCTCTAAGCATTGAGCCTTAACCCTTGTTCATTTTGAGAGATATAGTTTGTGCTTGTATTGTTCTTATTTCACTCATTGAGGAGTGTTTTCTGATAACCTACCCACTATCAGCTCTTGTATCAGTAAAAGGGTGTGTATAACTCTTGTGAGTGTAGAAAGTGTTCTACACAGGGAATAGTTGTATCATCACGTGTAAGGTGATTGCAAGTGTAGAGGGTGTTCTATACAGATCCTTTGTAGCGGTGTTGTTCAAAGGTATAATAGGTTTCTATCTCCACTTGAAGGAGGTTGAATAGTGAATTCGGGACCCTCAAGGGGTAGCTTGAGGCGAGGACATAGGCAGTGGGGCCGAACCTCGTTAAAATACTGAGTTTGCTTCTCTCTTACCCTTACTCTTTATATTTATTGTTGTTTCATATTTTGTTTATATTTTATATTGTATATTTGATTTATAATTATTATTTTTTTAAATACAACTCAATTCACCCCCCTCTTGTGTTAGTCATCTGGGCAACACTCTCCTACACATGTCTAGCAATATTCACAAAGTGGAGATATGTAAATCAGGTAAAAACTTGTTCCAGCTTTCTCTCAAATGTGGATGCTGACATAATGCATAAGTAGTGTTTTAAGTAGACTTTGAACATAGTTGGCAAACATCATCTTCCACTACATGCCTCTTTTTCATATTGAACTTTGTAGGAAGCCCATACATACATTCCTTCTAGGCAAAGATTTTCACTTTGTTAGGCATATTGAGTTTCCAAATGCCTCTCCAAATTCATTTATGTATGTTAGCATCTGAAGTTTCTCCTTGTAAACTATTGGCATCTATATTTCTAAACAGCCTGTAAGCACTTCTAATAATGAATTTGCCATTTGTCTCCAACTCCTAGAGTAGTTTATCTTCATGGCTTGATGGACTAATGAGCAATTTGAGGACCTCATCTGCTGCTATAGGAGGCAACATTCTTTTGACTTTAGAAACATCCCACCATCTACTTTGAGGATCAATCATGTCCTTCACTTTGTCTCCAGCCCCCATAAACTCCCCTTTCCTCCTGTGCATATTAAGGTCTTTAAAACCTAAAACTCAACAATCATTCCATACGTCTCTATCTTTCCTATTACCTAATCTCCATCTGCAACCTTAATTTATCTTTGACATACCAAATACCCTTTCAAGCATAAGAACAGTTATAGCCCAATTTTGAATCAAGGAATTTGTCATGATGGAAGTATTTAGCTTTGAAAAACTTATACAATAAACTATGCTCATTCTACATGAGTCTCCAACCTTGTTTGGCAAGAAGGACATCATTAAAGATTCTAAGATCATTGAAATCCATGCCACCTGCACTTTTAGGATCACATATTCTTTACCAGCTCACCCGAGGAATTTTGTTCTCCTCCTTCTTTCGACCCCACCAAAATTTAGCCATCATTTGCTCTAATTTAGTGCACAAGAAAGCAGGTATTAAAACAACTCATCAAGTAAGTTGAGATGGATAGGGCAACAACTTTGATGAGAATTTCTTTGCCACCTTGTGACAGAAGCTTCTCCTTCCAACTCTGCAATTTTTTCCAAACTCTATGCTTGATATTGAGGGGGAAAATATCACAGGGCCCAAAGGAATTCTCAAGGCCCAACCCATCAAAGGGCATCACTAGAGGACAAAAGAAGGGAAAAGGAAAAGGGACAAAGAAGGAAGGGAACACAAGGTGGTGTCAGTAAGTCAGGAGAAAAAGAGGGGAGGGGACATAAAAGGGGTGATGTGACATAAAGCAAAGGAAGGCAGGAGATAAAAGGCAAGGGATTTATGACTTCAGGAACTTCTGGTAGACTTTTGTCTAAGCTTTAGGGGCAAGGCATATTGGGAAGGCTTCTTTAACTTCAAGACATGGGTTCCAACGATAGAGTCTAGACATGAAAGAGAGACCTGTGAAATCTATTGTACAGTGAAGATGGGAGGCTACGAGAGACTATAAATCAAGCTTATTATAGTTGATTCTTCCCTTCCCAAACCCCCGTGGACGTAGGCCTAGTGCCGAACTATGTAAATTTGCGTGTCTATCTCTCTCTATTTTCCCTTCATTTATCTATTGTTCTACGTCATGGATGTAAGCATCGACACCGTACAGCTGCATCGGATCAACTAGGGGCCTACATAGCATCGATCTAGGCCCAGCGCACCAAGGGCTCACACAACATCGATCCAGACCCAGCACCACCTTAGTAAGGCCGGGGATGGATCATTCTCCCGTCACAGCCCCAAGATTGAAGACCCGAGCTGCTGAAGGTCTTGCCCAAGAGCGTACGAAACATAACATCAACACTTGATATTCGAGAAAACTTTATATTTTGATCTTCCAATCATTCAAGGGAGGCCTAGATATTTGTCATATTGCTGAAATTCTTGGATGCCCCAATAAGAAAGGATCTCCTCTTGTGTATTTGATTGAACATTTTTGTTGAATACCATGGAGGTCTTTTCTTTATTGATTCTCTGGCCTGAGTGTAACGTCCTTCTATATGGTGGGACTTTTAGAACATGATTTTAAAAAAGAGACAAGAATTACAATTTGTTTTAAAACTTTTTCCTTTCCTACCCAGGATATGAAAGACTTCATGTTTAAAAATAAAACAGGCTTCTTAAATTAAAGAGGGTTACAACGGAAAATATTAAATTTTAATATTTAAAAGTCCTTTATACAAAGCATCGTGTCTAGGCTTCTGTGCTCTTTCCCTTTTGGGCCATGTCCATCTTGACGCGTTCTTCCCATTTTGTTCCTAGGAGGGGCATACATAAAAACTAAAATGAGTCGAAGACTCGTAAACGTTACTTCATACAGTCAAAATATACCAACATAGGTTTTCATTCATGTATTTATCACTCTATACATACTATACATAAGACATATGTTCATTTAAAACATTACGAGGTGAGGTTTTTCTTGAAAAGAGTTTTCTTTCGTAAAACATTTCCCCACACCTCGTGCCTTCATTTCTTAAAGAGTCTAAGCATACATACATTCTCTTATCACTTTCCTTTGGCTGTTACACACTATTACGCCCCATGTGTGAGGGTTAGCAGTTTTCCTTTAGACTTAGACTCCGCCTGCGGCCCAGGTTGGGAATCCCTTTCAGTCAAGGGGCAGCACTGAGTGCACCGCCAGTACTACTTACTTAGCATTGCAATCTGCCCATTCAATTGGTACCCATTCATTCATATGGCCATTATGTATTTTAATATATTAAAATTTTTCTGTGGCAGGAATCACAAGCGGGACTTATCACTTTCCCTGCTTACCACCATCCCTACAGCTCGCACTGCAGGTGGCAATCATAGGTGGAACTTGCCACCATCCCTACTTACCACCATCCTTATAGCTCATTTTCTTTTCTTTCAATTTTTTTTTCAGTTAGTTTATTCATAAACGTCATTTAAAAGCATGAGCTTAAACATCATCTTTCAAGGCATCACTTAAAACATCAGTTCATGGCATCCTTTAAAGCATCAGTTCATAGGGACATTTAAAACATTTTCTTTGCTTCATTTAAAACATCGCTTAAAGCATAAGGCATAAGCCTCACATTTCATTTCGTGAAAATACATCCAATACTTACTACGTATAGTCATCCATCACATGCATGCAATTAGATACTTGGGGTGCATAAAAAAGGGGCTACTAAGAAGGGCTGCTACATACATATACTTTTAAATGTTATACTTAGCGTATTTTCATAAAATATCATTCATGTCATTTCATAAAGCATCGTAAAGGAAAATCATTTCATTTTCATTTCGGTTGTTTTTAGAAAACTCTAGAAGAGTATGAACATAATACTTACCTAGACTCCATGCCATACTCATTTCATGCAGTCCATTCAAATGCATATCAGATGGCAACCTACATGCATACACAACCTTAGGTTCATTTTCCATATAGTGCATAAGCAACTAACTAGAAAGCACATACTACACTTTGCTTAGCCACACGTCACTTCCTTCCTGCATCCTGGCCTACACTTTATCCTCATTCCTATCCATGCATGCCACATAACTTTAAGCCAACTCTGTGGCTTAACATCATGTACCCATCCTTAGATAGATTACTCATTACATGTGGTAAATTCGTCCAGCACATATGTCTAACTAGATTACACATGTACCCTACTCTCCTTTATCACCTAAGATTAACATATAATCTGTTGAATGCCTGTTTGTATAAACAAGCTTCATACTCTGATACCAATTTCTACTCAAACACGACTAGCTTGACTCTTCATGCTACCCGTCCAATAACATAGTTCATTCCAACACTTAACACGACAAGACTCTATTTACAACTACACCTTCGTCACGTCACATAGCTCGAGACTAATTCCAAGCTACACTGTTATCCACTACTTCACCTGGCATCGCACCATATCACTTCTATACCAACTTCTAACTTGTCACAAGCACGACTCTTCACACGCTCATGCCACTACGTGATAGCCCGTCACATTTTCACTACTCTGTGATTTCATACATACTCTCGACCATACCCAATAACACCGTAACACCCGTCACTACGGCATGGTCACATCACAACTACTTTGAGACACTGTTCCATAGTTCCCAACACTACACGACATGCTTTATGCTCCTCAACTATGCAATCATCCAACCTTTCATAACACGCCATCCGATGCATCGTGACTTCCCCACACGGAGTACACTCCACGTGTACTCCTTCCAATCCATACTATGCCACACCACCACTATAGCACATACTACACAACTACGCCTAACACTTCACGTACGCAACAAGCTCCACAATACCAGCAGCACAATCCACAACCAACCAACTTCACATAAAACTAACAAGAGAAATGGAAAGAGAGTTATATCATCATTGGGGTTAACCTGTGCGTTTCTCGCTGCTCGACACTGCCAATGACGTTGGAAGCCATTAGCTTGGGTGGTAACCACTCTATAGTGGTCACGACTGTGACCTTAGAACTGGGTTACTTCGGAAGGCTGGATCTAAGGTTTTGGCTACTAGATCTAGGCTGGGCAAGGGTGGCCGACGTGGTGGCGGTTTATGGGCGGCTGCTAACACCGCTTACAGTGGCTATCCACAATATGCAGTGGTTGTCCACCATATAAAGTGGTGGTTTGGGCTTGGGGATGGGCTAAGGGAGGCCAAATGAGGCTTATGGTGGCCTCGTGGTGGCTGGGGTGGTGGAGCACGGTGGCACCGTGAGCTTAAGGGGGGGTCATGGGTCTCAAGACAGGGAAATGGAGGGGGAGAGCTAGGGAAGCTTGGTTGGGCATGGAGGTGGTTGAGGGAGTGTCGTGGAGGCGGGTGATGGCTTGAGGAGGCGGTGGATGGCACCGTGATGGCAGATTTGGGTCGTGCGTGAGATAGACCCCGTGAAAGAAAGGGCGTGCGAGGGAGGAGCTAGGCTTATGGTGGGGCATGGGGAGCCTTGGGGGAGGTTGCTGGGGAAAGGGGAACTTGGTGGTGCAGTGGTGTGGTTGGCAACGTACGGTGGTGCATGGAGTAGAACCCGTGGGTGAAACACATTTATGGGTTGTGTGCATGCGTGCGGTGGAGAGAGTTGTCGTGGGGGCTGGATGGTCGAGGGTGCTCGTCGGCGTGAGGGGAAGCTGGTGCGGTGGTCGGTGACACCACAGGGTGGTGCACTATGGGGCTAGGCTGGAGAAGAACTCAGGTGAGAGGGGGAGAGGGTTTCTATCAAGCATAAGGGGAAAGGAGGAGAGTGAGGGAAAATGGGAAAGTGAGGGGAAAAGCTAGGAGCTTGGGGTTTTAATCCCAACCCTTCATCTTGGGGTCTTCAATCTGATATGATGGTGAAGATTAAAACACTGTAATAACTTAAAAACATTTAGAGAAATCAAGATAGAATATAATTTAAACTAAATTTTAGCTTATAAAATATAATCTTTTGTCATTAATTAAATGATGAAGTTTTGCTAATTACTTTTAAGAGAATAAAACCATCTCATTAATTAGAGTTTTCAACATAATTTAAATCTCATAATATTTTTAAACAACTAAAATCGTTTAGATAAAATGATTTTCTACAATTATAATATTTTTTGAGCTCTAAAATATATTATAATTGTCTTACTTAAAATTAGGCTTGGTCCAATAACACTGGAAATACCCCATATAAATATTTTCAAGACATTTAAAATACATGAGGGCTTGCTCTAAAAATCACTTGATATCTTTAAAAATGCCATCGAGGTTTGGCATGCAAAATGAGGCTCGTGACCATTAGAGAGAGAAAGGAGCAGGTTGTTACACTGGGCCCTCTTATAAGTCTCCAAGAGCCTTTGCACAATTGCATTTTTATTGAGAGTGGCTTTACAAAAAAGCAGACTGTCATCTGCAAACAGAATGTGGTACTAGAGGGGCTCCTCAACAGATTTTGATGCCTTTGATTTTTCTGCAGGTGAATACAGATCTAGAACATTGCATGTCGTAGATTGGCCTGACCCTTCCTCTCTCCCTTTCTCTCCATTTTTCCTTTTTTATTTTCCCAGTTACGTTACTGCTTTTCTCCTCCAAAGGTTGTCAATTTCTTCTCTCTTGGCTTAGGTCAGGAGCAGTCGGTAGTTTCATATCGGTTCAAGACAAAATCTCAACATCAAATTTTCACTCCTTGCATCGTTGGCTTATGTTGCCTCTTCGAGTTGGTCTATTTCGATTTCTATTGTGTAGCAAGGGTAAAATTCCTACTTTGGCTTGTGGATTCGATTTGTATTTGTATTGGCTGATTTTTTTGAAACTCATCTAATCAGTGGTGCTTTTGAAGGTTGGCAAGTTTATTTGATCTATAGATTCGATCTATGGTCCTTTATGTATTTGTAAATTTCAAAGTTTGCTTCCTAATTGAATTTGAATGGGTTATTTCTAGTTGCTAGGATTATTAGATTGGCTATGCTAAAATGAAGCTGGCGTGTAGTCTGAGCTGAGTTTATTTTGAGTGAAGTAAAATTGAGTTTTTTCGAGTCTATTTATTTTAATGCATATTTTGGTTAAAGAGAAGACTTTGAGCCAACTGTGGGTGATATTTACTTGCAAAAAATAGAGATCTAATCTTTTTGATTAAGTTCTAGAAATTAGAATACAGGGATGATATTTATGAGGAAGTTTATCAAAATTGATAATTCATTTGATTGGTTTAACTTGGGAATGCCGATGGTTGCTATGTTGGTTGAAAAATGCAGTAACTGGGGCTGGGAGGATTTATCTGCATAGGGCAAGCTTTTATAAGAAGATATTAATTGGTGTTATAGATGTTAAGTTCAGATTGGAGTTTGAGTTTGGACTACATAGTGAAAGATTATTCTCAGTTCGAGTTTGGTGCATGAAAATGTGTAATGCAGTAATTGGGGCTGTGATGATTTTTTGCATAGTGCAGGCTTTTATCAGAAGAGCAAAGCTTGTGATGTTTTTCATCATTGACATAAAAATAAAGGAGACTAGAGGATAGGTTACCAAATTATTGAACTAAGACTTTTTTTATAAAGGTTTTATTTATTAAATAATAACTCAAGGTCTGCTGAATTAATAACAAGGAGTATTTGTGATGCATGTAGGTTTACACATGGACATAAAGAGAATTGAAGGGGAAGCAATCGATTCAATTACAAAGGGAGATCGACATAGAGAGTTAGTGATTACCATCAAAGAAAATTTAGAAGACTTGGAGCCACCCTTATCAACTGATTGTTGTATCTACAGGCCTCAAACTGAATGAAGAGTTGTTCACTCCTTTGCAAGACTCATACTATAATGTGGAGGATTTAGTAGACACAATATAGAGTTTGGAAGGAAATGTTCCTATATTTAGTAGACAGAGTATTATTGAAGCCATGGCTGATAGATACCATCTATACAAAGGGACTTAAGATTACTTGAAAATCAACTTCCTTTATTTGTTATGGACAAATTATTTAACATTAATGCATCAAAATTAGACAATGTTGTGGACATCCATGTTATTGGTTTTTCTACGTTTCTTAGCACTGATTGATTTAGGCTTACTTATTACCAACAAATAAATGGGTTGAGATTTTAAAAATGCGTTAGTTGAGTTGGCAGTTATTTTGATTTACACTCTATATAAACTAGTCTTTAGTAACAAAGGGGAGGAAAGAAGAAGGGAAACCGACTTGGATAATTAGGTTGAAAAAAATAGTTGAGAAATAATAATTTGAAGTAAAATTTAAATTATTAATTAATATATGGATTGTATTTGCAAAATATTAAAAAATAAAAAAATTATTATTAAAATATATAATATTTTATTATTATTTTGACTTTATGATAGCTAGTCCAATGTGGTTCACTATCTCTATTGATTTGGACTTTAGCCAAAAGCTCTAATTTAGTCAAAATTTAGACTTGGCAATGGAATGCTCTAATAAATAACTATTTCATGACATAATATAATATGTGTAATAGGTAAATGTGTAGTGACATGGCAATATAATATGTGTAATAGGTAAATGTGTAATGACATGGCAATGCATGACATATATGATAACATAAGTACATAATCAATAGTTCCCTTATCAACACATATACACAGTAATCTAACAGTAAGTTAGAAGTTAATTGGTAGTGATTTTCATATTATGGGATTAAGCACCAAACACAAGAAATTGTAAGTAGTGATTCTAAAAGTTAAAAATTTTATCACTAACAATTAAAAACATGAAAAATGCAAATTTAGAGTAAAATTACCATTTTACCCTCTATATGAGGGAAAATGATCATTTTATCCATAACTTAAGGGTTTCACATCTTAACTCTAAAAATCACCAAAATTTACATTCCTCGTGTAAATTATATCCTAAATTCAAATATCAATTTAGAAAAAATTAAAAGTAAAACACAACTATGAAAAACACCATATGGCCGAAACTTCTAATGGCCAAATCTTTTGATTTTTGTTGTAATTTCTTTCAACTTTAAAACTCATGATCAAACTGAAATTTTGCAACAAGGATCCTCTTATCCTAAGTCTAAAAACTAAAACACCCAACAAAAATATACCACTCATCAACACATAACTTTTTAGTAAAAAGATCCAAACCTTTTAGCTAAAATACAAACCCTTGAATCTCAAGGTTTGACATATTTCAAAACATTTCCAAGAACTTCAAAAATCCAAAACTTTATCCTAACATGTTACTAACACAGTCTTAAGAACTAAAATGATTTGGATCATCACAAAAAAGTCACAAAAAATTACAAAACAATACTTGAAGTACTCGACTCCACACTTAGTCCAAAAACAGAATATTTTTCTCATCTTGCTTTGATCAAACACTTGATCCATGGCATACAATGATGAGATCTTCAAACCAAATCATCTAATGGTTTAAAAATATGTCTTAAAGATGATCCAAGCATTAAATTTAAAATCACATGATTAAAAATAAACCAAAATATAGATCTAGTTGAAAATATCAAACTTTTGACTTAACCAAGTATTCTCTTGCATAAAAATTCATATATTTGAAAATAACACAAAAAATCTTCAAAATAACATCCTAACATATATATAATAGGCTTAGTATCATAAAATAAATATATCAAAGCCATTGGAGTAATATTAAACCACAAAAGATCCAAACTTTCTTAAAATAGAAACTGTTTTTCCTCTTCCAGTTTCTAAGTTTCTAGATCTAAGAAAATATTTCATTGAACCTTTAGTCATGCAACAAATCCTCAAAAAAAATTCATATAAATATGTTGAAAACACTCCATAAAATATTTGGACCAAGATGTTTTCATTAGCTTGGTAAAAAACTCTAAAATACAACACAAACTCTAGATTATTGCTTAGAATGACCTTTCCAAGGTTAAAAACTTTTTTTACCAATCAAATGATCATGAAATGAAACAAAAAATATACCCAAGAAACTAGACTCAAATAAGAACAACTTTAGTGAATGAAGCATTGTAAGAAAATACTTACAAAGGTTCCAAAACTGGCATGTAAAAAGTCTTTAGAAAACTGCCCGAGAGAGCTTCTAAGTGTTTCTCTCCAAGAATGGAAATGAGAAGTGGTGAAGTGAGTGAAAGGGTGCCTTGCATGCCTATTAGGCTTCTGAAAGGTGAGGTATAGGCTTGAGTGACACTTTGATGGCTAGTGATTATGTCACAAAAAGGTGAAAGAAGTGAGGGGGAGTGGTTGTTGTTGTTGCTATGTAGAAGGGAGGTGGTGAGGTGGATTTTCTCTCACATTAAGGGAATATTTGGGGCTGTGATGGGCAGAGGCTGGTTTACCATGAGGGGGGGGGGATTTCCTTAAGAAGCTTTGCCAATGTGGCCAAATCCACAGGCCTTAATGGGTCTTAACCAAGTGGGTTTCATTTGGGGTTTAAAGAGGGTTTGGTTAGTTGAGATGCTATCATACCCGAATTTGATTTTTCTTGGCCCAATCAGATTTTCAAGGTTTAAAAGGTTGGAAATTGATGTCATAACATGAATTGAGAAATTAATAGTACATGGAAGTAATTTAATCAAGTGATTAAACACCATGCTAGAAATCATATCAAATAGGGTTTGGAGGCCATCTTTAGGATTTGGGAAAACTGTATAGGGTTTTGGTTTCAACGAAGTTTTTGAGGTTTCAATTTGATTGCAACTATTTAGGATTTCACCAGAGTTAAAACCCTATTTGGTTTGGCACAATTTGGATAGTTGGATGAAATAGAGTTATGCTCAGGTGGCATGATCTCACACCTTGATTCCTTCACAATCCATCTAATAGTTTCTCTTGGTGTCAAGTGTCTAATACTATTAACCAAGTGTGGCTAAGATCTTGCCAAGTGTTCAGATAAAACTTTCCTAACCTAATTTGAACATTTCACATATTGATTTTGAAAACACTGCACTTAGTTCTACTCTTGAGGTTACTATTCACTTCGAGAAAGTGAGAAATAAATTTTTCACTACAAAATCCTAAATATAAACAGTAACCTACCATGCAATCGTTTATCAAAATTTAACCTCGAAGTGTCTTGGAAAAAGAAAAATGCGTTTTCAGACAAGCGTTTTGTTCAAAAATTGAAAATGAGATTATTGCACTATAAAATCCTAAACATTCCTCTAAGTCTTATGGCGTAGGCTGTAATGCATTCTCTTCTAACTATTTCAAATAAACAAAATTACACTTCTGGCACCACAGTAAGTAGTAACACTGACTATGCTGACAGACTAAAACTTATGAGATTGGTCGATTCGTGAAAATTTATGAGATTTTTATAAAGTTCCTAAAGCCTATAGAAATTCTACTATTGAATTTCTAGTAGGCTGTTATAGTGAACATTTCCTATTTCTCTCTCCTAAAATTCTTGATTATGATTTGATGATTTCCAGGGATTCGATCTCCCACAAGGACGATGTACTTCTTCCATAATGCACTGAGAAACCACCACTACCGTTGCACTGGGTTTGTGTTTTCTATATCGACTAGTTAGGGTAAATGAAATATTGATATCTTAGTTTTGCCTAGGGATTTTTATTTCATAGTTTTCACCTTGTTCTAATTGTTGTTTGGATGCTTTGCTTAATTTAGATTAGGGGTTTGATTTCTAAACTGATTTTAGGGATGAATTTAGGGTTTCATTTTTTTTATTTTTGTAAATGGGTCCTCTAATTCTTGTAAACATGTAGTAGCATACTAGAGTATTTTAGTTCTTTGTCCTCTGGTTTTGCTTAATCTAGATTAGGTTTCAATTTTCTATTCTTGATTTAGAGTATGATGCTCTTATGTATTTGTACTATGCTTTTCAGACATATGCTCTTATGCTGCTCTTATGGTCTTTTGCTCTTATGATGCGGATTTTACACCTTATGTCATTGGAATTATACTACTGTTAGGATATGTATAAGGATGTGTGTTTCTGCTCTATATTGGTTTTGAGTCTCTTGACCTTTTTGAAAACAAAATGCATGCCAAATTATGAAGGCCATCTTTCCTTTGTGTTTGCATGTGCTCCAAAATTAAACATTACTCAATGAGCAGTGTTTTAAGTGATATTTGATTGAAGGATTTGAATTATGAAACTAAATTTTAGATTAATAAGTATAATTAAAGTTTAAGTATGGCCAAAAATAATAAAATCAATTTTGTATTAATGAGGCCTTAAGGCACATGAAAGATGATAGGAATACTTGTATGATGGAGAGAAAAGAAACAATAATGAAGTTTGACAATGATAGATCTGAGTTACTACTTCTTAAGAATGATCACCAAGGGGTGCTTAAATTCATAAATGATAACATTGTGTCTAAATTTGGCATGCCTAGAATTATAATTACTGACAATGGGACACATTTTTACAATAAACCAATGGAATCCTTTCTGAAAAAACATGGCATTCATCACAAGGTGTCCACTCCATACCATCTACAAAGAAATTGTTAAGCTAAATTAGCAAATAGGGAGATCAAACACATTCTTGAGAAAATAGTGAACCCAACTAAGAAGGATCGGTCTTTAAGATTAGTTGATGCCTTTTGGGCATATAGGACTGCATACAAGACCATTCTTGGCATGTCTCCCTATAGATTAGTATATGGTAAGGCATGCCATCTCCCTGTGGAACTCGAACATAGGGCCTATTGGGTAGTGAAAAAATTCAATTTTGATATGAAAAAGGCTGGGTCTCTAAGAAGGTTACAACCGTCTGAGTTGGAAGAATTGAGAAGAGATGCTTATGAAAATTCCAAGTTAAGTCAAGAACATATGAAATCATTACATAATAAAAGCATACTCAAAAAAACATTTGAACCAAATCAGCAAGTCTTGCTATACAACTCTAGGCTTCATTTGTTCCCTAGTAAGCTGAGATCTTGTTGGATTGGGCCTTACTTAGTTAAAACAGTTTTCCATCATGGTGCCATTGAAATCATGAACCCACAAAATGGAATTACATTCAAAGTTAATGGCCAAAGACTTAACCCATTTTTGGGACACTTTTCACCAAATACTTCCACCATCCCGTTGCAAGACCCCATTGATAATGTAGACTTTTAAGCTTAATTTCAGTTGTATAGTTCTTTTTTTAGTTTCCAGTATATATATATATATATATATATATATATATATTACTTTCCTCCCTTCTACGCTCACTAAACTGTTTTGTAGGGTCTATTATTTCTTTTTCTTTTATCTTCCTTTAAGTCCAATGCTACCCAATGCTGTAAAATTTGTAGCTCAGGTAATATCTTCCAACTTATATTCTTCTCTCTTCACCTGAATCAATACAAACATTGAGGACAATATCCATTATTAGTTGGGGGGGGGGGTGAAGTGTACTTAAGTACAGATCATACATGGTACGCATGATAGCATTGGAATTTAGTTTCAAAGGTTTGAACATACATTGGAAGTTTCAATCTGATAGGGAAGTGTTAGGAACATGAGTATATTGATACTGAAATAGTTTAAGGAGTAGCTGTACTGAAAAGTTCATGGAATAAATTGACACTTGAGTAAAGGAAATAGTCAAAACTTTGTTGATTGCCAAACTGCCAGATCATTGGGGGGGAAAAAAACACAAATGTGCTTTTCGAAAAGGCTACCTATCACTAGGGTTTTGAAAAAAGAAAACCTTTTAAAGTGTGGTAGCATGAAAGCCAACAAACAACAGTGATTTTGAATTAAAGTGAGTAGATGTAATGTGGAAAGTGACCTGCTAGAAGACATGCAACTCTAGTAACCTAGTCACACTATCACAGTTTGGCACCTGTATTATCTATTTTTGATAAGCAATTGACTGGGTATTGTATGAACTTTTGAGATAAGCTACATTCTAAACTGTGACAGTTGAAATAACCTATGTTTTTGACAAGTCCCTAATTGATAGAATCCTAAATGACAATTTGAATAGTGGAAGGAAAAGAGGGAAACCTGATTTCATTTTTTTGCATAATTTGCTAGAGGCTAGCAAAGAGCTAGTTGGGGGGGGGGGGGGGGGGTGCAATAGAGTGATAATAATTTATTAAATAAGTATAAAGTTAAGGAAGTTTCAGATTGAAAACACGTTATATGCTTGTTTAATACATTAAAATAGAAGTAAGGAAGGTTGAGGTATGAGTAAAATAAAAAGAATGTTTTTCTATCTGTTCAAGTCACACTTAAGGACATGGCAACACATTTCAGAAATACTCTAAGTGTTTCACTCATATCCCTCACACTCTCTTTTTCGGTTTTCATTTCTAGCCCTAGCCTCCAGTGATGAACATCACAGAATAGGAAGGGGTAACCACCCACTCAGGGAAGATTCAGGAAAGGAAGTTGAGGGAAGGCATGAGGACAAGGATAGGAAGGAGAGGATTCAAAGAGGACGGATGAAGTTTTCATTGCAGAGTCAATTTTGGAGATTTTCATCCCTTTCTAAAACTGTAGTCTATTATGCTTTTTTTGGAATATTTTTTCTATCACTTGAAAATATACTATGTGTGAGTAAATCCCAAAACCTAGACTCAGAAGTCCTTTACATGGGTTTTGTTTCCTAGGGTTTAAGACTTCTCATCGTGTTTAGCAAAGTGGTATCCATAGAGGTTTCTACCATCTATTTCATCGTCAATCGAAAGGGCACGGTGGATTCTTGGGTTGGGTAAGATCCTGGTTTCTGTTAGCACACTTCAAGATAGTTTGGTATTAATTTGATGGAGGTTATTTTAGAATTATGTTGTGCATGCATGAATCATTTACATCATCCGGGCACTTGTTCTTGACCGAAAGAGTGTTTGAAGGAAATTGAGAAGTCCTAACCCCTTTTGAAATCAATCTATGAAAGGGAACTTGTAGCCTAGGTGTTTGACAAAAGTTTTCTTAGATATTAAAAATCATTTTAAGGTTCTTTTTTTGAAAATCACCAAGTTTAGATATCCTTGAAAGTACCCTAAGAGATTCAATAGAGTAGATACATTTTTCCAATTGAAAGAAAATAGCATTAAGAAAAAAACATCATTTTCATTCCTGTGCATACTAAATCAGACTCAATAGCTGAGGGCTTGTTTTCATTCTTTGAACTCCTCATCAATCTTTCTAATTTTTGAGCAATAAGTACATTCTCACTTTCAATTGCAAAAACATCTTAGTTCTATTTTTTAAAGCTTTAATCCCTGTGAATTCAACCTTGGGACTCTTCCTAGAAACAACCTCACACCTTTTGCACTTGTGAGTCATTTTAATATGAGAGACAAGTTTCATATAGATAAACTAATGCTAATGCTCTAACAAGAATACTTTTGCATTTAATCTTATGTAGCATAATTTAAGATATTAACATGGAGAAGGAGACAGTGAGAATCCTGACCCCGTTTCTACAAGTAAACAAGACACATGGACCGAAGCCCAATGCTCATATTAGCTTCTCACTATTAAGGACGTGTTTCACACTATAAACAATATGGATGGCTTGCAATAAAATGAGAGGGCGGCATGGGGTGCCTAGTGGAACTCCGATGCCTAAGTTAGAGAGAAGTGAATTCAATATAAGTATATGAATGAATGTTGTGAATGTTTTACCTTTAGCTGTTATTTATAGGAGCTTGAAGATGGTGATAACAACTTATCTCCAAAATGTATCTTGAAGACTCTCTATATAAAGTGGAGTGATCACCTCCCTAATCAATCGGAGGTGATAACTATTCTCATTATCTATAACTCATATCAATGAGACCAAATCTTGGTCTCGTAGTTTAGCCCCTGGCGCCTCAGACTTGGGCTCTTTAGTCTATGGGCTTATTTGTTTGAGTCCCTAAATATCCATTCCAGTTACTCTGTTAATTTCCTTCATGCCTACACGTGGGAAGTTCACCAACTCGCACTTTTCTTCTACCTACTAGTTCGAGACAGATGGCAACCCCAAGTGTCATACCCCGGTAGGGGTTTACGCTAACTAGGGTGTGAGCTTTTGTAGATTTAACTCCTTGGTACATTAGAGACATGACACACGTCATTTGTAACTGTTCCTGCACTTTTATTCCCCTATTTTCATTTTTATTCAAGAATGATAATCGATAGTGGTGTTAACCATTCGCCTTCCCAAGAATCCCTCATCATAGCTTTGTTTCACCTACCTCTTTCATTTTGTTGGGTCATTTCTTCTTCTCGAGTTCTTTTATTTTTCTTTCTATATCCTATTCTTTGGAGCTTCCAAAGAGACTCACAACCTCACACTCTCTTGACTTTGCCTCTTCCAATCTAAACACTAAATGGCTCACTATGGTTCTTCCTGGGCTTTCCACCAGGTTTCTGCCCAAACCCTTTCCAGGGTTTCTTCCCATTCTATGCTCAAACCTTCAGAGGGTTAGACCTTACCTTTCTTTAAAGGGTTCACTTGGCACTCTACATTCGTAGCCTGAGACTTGATGAAGCTGAGTGATTTGTGCCGCATCCTTGATTCTATGAATCTCAGTATCCCCTCCGAGTGTGATATCGATGAAAAGGGTTTCTTGGGGAGAGTAGCCATTCCCTGTTTGTGCCTCCCATTCTATTGCCTTGTTCTTGATGTTCTTGATCTTCTTAAAATGGCTCTTGCGCAACTCTATTTGCACTCATGGTGGGTGCTTTTATGTTCCTATGTCATGTTTCGCATGGTTCTGGAACCTTTGGGGGAGAAGTACCCAGATCTGACCACTCGTGAGTTCCTTTCTTTCTACTTTGTGAAAGGATTTCCAAGTAACATTTGTAGTTTTCGTGTTTATTCTCAATGTTTGGCAGCTTTTAAAGGTCACAATTCGAATTCCAAACAATGGCAAAAGAGATTTTTCTTTGTTTTTGGAAATGGCTAGGAATTTCCAGCCTCTGAAATGGAAATTCAAGATTTCCCCATTTGGGCTAATTGGGGCAAGGTCAATGATGAAAAAAAGATCCTCATAGATTTGACCAACCATAAATGTGATTGCATCGATGCAGTCCGTAATTGGGCTAAAGACAATAAAGATGCCCTATGGACGGAGGAATGCCTAACTCCCACCAATGTGGACCGATTTCTTGTTGTACTTGATCGTTCCCATGTAAAGGTCATGAATTGAGCTGTGAAGCCTTCTTCCAAGAAGAGGCCTGCTTCCCTACCTTCCGAAGCTTCAGAAAAGCGCCTTCACCAAACTGAGGGTGAGGCACCTATCAGTCGCCTCATTGAAGATGATGAGAGTGTGGTTGATGATGTGGGGTCAGACACAGCCCTTAATTATGGTGTCCACCTTACTTTGGAGGGGGAGACACCCTCTGTTGAGGGGGAGGTACCCTTTGTTTCTCCAAAGCCTGTGTTGCAGCCTTCATCCTCTAGGCTAGACGACCTTGATGGGTTCATGGGCCAAGCTCTTGTCGACTTGGCCACGTCCTTCGACTTCGATTTACCCACCAAGGGGTCAGACTCAATAGGTATGCCTCTCTTCGAGTTCCCCTCTCTCCTTTCATCAATCTCAACTGTCAGTAGCAGTGACTTTTCATCTAAAATTTGCGACGCCTTTTCAATGGGCGTGGCTGTGGTCTTGACATCTAAAATGGTGGCTCCTACTACTGGCGATGACCAAGGCTCCAATCTGTGTTCCCTGCCCGCAAATATCTTAGGGGCCAAAACCCCACCCAAGGACAATGAAAGGGTCTCTATTCTCTTCCTCTCCCCCTCTTCATTAGGTGGTGATGTGTAATCCTCGAGCCCTAGGTAGGGGGTGGGTTGTCCAGGGAGGATCAAGTGGAAGAGGGAGATGAAGAAGATGGAAACAGAGGGGGTGGGAGCCTCAACGAAAATTTTGCATTTGTCACCACCTCAGTCCAAGACACTTCTGTGCTGGAGGTATAGGTTGCTACTACCTCTTCTACACGATTGAAGCATTCCCTTGGAAGGGCACAAGTGGAAGGTCGGCGAGCCATAATAGGAGGGGCCGATGGACGCTCTCACTTGAGTTTTTCTCCTCAAGATGGGGCTGTGATAAAGATGTCTCACCACTTGAAAGATTTTTTGTCTGGTATGACACTGCTAGTTTAGTTATTATCATTTCCCTCTTTACACGTATGGTCCATTCCTTAGTGTGCTATTAAGCTTTGTAGGGTGTGGAGGACTTGGCGGCTTGGATTGTAAATGATCATGCGACTTAGGGTCAAAATTATGCGCTAGGCGAATGTTTGGATTTTTCGCAAAGCAAGAAATGGCTCGGCTGCTTGCCAAGGAGACTGAGGTAGAATCCTACCTAGAGCAAGTTGATGGCAACCTTAAACTCCTTTGCGATGAAGTGTCTAAGCTTTACGGTGAGTTGCTTTGGGTCAATTCCTTTAATGCCAGACATAATTTTGCCTTGCAACTAGCAAAGTCTGAATGTGATTCAGCCTACGCCCAGTTATCCCATGCTAGGCGAGAGTTGGAATCCTCTCAGTAGCTGTTGGGTTCGATGGAGCAACGGTGCTCAGGGTATGTCTATGAGTTGGCTGCTTTTGATGAAAGCCTGCCGGCAACTTTCTGTTGAGGTTTTAGAGGTGAAGGAGTCACATGAGAAAGTTTGAAGGCAATTTGGCCTTCAATTGTCGGAGAAGAAAGGGTCCTATGAAGATCTGCCCAGCAGATTTGGGCTTATAAGAAGGATCAGGAGGAAACAGATTCAAGAAATGGCTGGCAGAGCTGGAAGCAAAACTGATCGCTTCGAGGGGCGAAGTGGTCTATCTACATCCACAACTGGCGTCTGCAAGGGGTGTTAGGGATAAGGCCTTTGGTTACAAGTATGGGGCTGGCGTGGCCGGCCTACGAGCTCACCTATTGGCCCATCCTTAAGCTGACTTGAAGAGCTTGGACCATAAGGCTTTCAAACCTGATGAAGCTACATGCCAGTTTGTGGAATCCTTGGGGCGCAACACCATGCTCGACGCCTTCTTGCTCTCACTGTCGCTGTTAAAGCCTTTGATCGCTCCACCTCCTTGAAGATTTTCCCTATCTCTTCTTTAGATAATGTTTTTGAACCATTGTAATATTTTGGGTCATGCTTTGGACAATGTCGTACTGATATGTGTTCGAACATGGTTAGGTAGGGCCCATCACGAGTCTATAGACTCTACTTTAGTTGTTAAGCAAGGGAGTCATGGGGTCTTGGCCTCCACGCCCTTTGGTTGGACCATGAATCTTTGGACTCGACTTTGGTGGCTAAGTATGGAGGTTTTGGGGTCTTTTGACCTCCACGCCCTTTGGCTGTACTGTGAGTCTTTAGACTCAACTTTGGTGTCTAAGTATAGGGGTTGTGGGGTGTTTTGACTTCTACTCTCTTTGGCTGCATCGCGAGTCTTTAGACTCAACTTTAGCGGCTAAGTATAGGTCATGGGTACACAAATTGAACAACCATCTGTCTTTATTGATCTTGCTTTATTGAATACATAGGAAAAAAGAATCAAGGGCAAAACTTCTTCAAATGTTCAGAGTTCCAAGGGTGTTGTAACTCCTTTCCTTGGCTATCATTGAGGCAATATGACCCCAGTTGGTTGTTAGCTATTACTACGTATGACTCTTCCCAACGTGGTGCAAACTTTCCTTCATCTTGTGTTATCACTCTCTTTTCTTTGAGAACTAGGTTGCCTATTTTAAAGGATTTGGGCTTGACTCGCTTGTTGAAGTAGCGCTCTATCCTTTTTTCCTGGAGGACATTTTGGATCTCAACTTCTTTTATTTTCTCCTCTAGGAGGTCGAGGTGCTCCTCCAGCATGTCATTGTTCTTAGTTTGGCTAAAATGGTAGGTTTTTTGTGTAGGAAAACCAACTTCCACTGGGGCGATTGCTTCACACCTAAAAGCCAATGTGAATGGTGTTTCACTTGTTAGGGTCGTCACGGTTGTTTTGTATGCCCACAACACTCTTGGGAGCAGCTTTTCTAACCACTCTCTCTTTCTATTAGTTAGCTTATTTTTTAAAATCTAGAGTAAATACTTGTTTGTCACCTCCGCCTGCCCGTTGGCTTGTGGGTGTCGAGGTGATGAGTATTTGGCTTGGATTCCCAGCCATTTGCACCATTCATTGCAATGTTCTAAGTCAAACTGCTTCCCATTGTCGAATTTTATACTATGTGGGATTTTGAATCGATAAATGATATTCTTCCATAGAAACTTAGTGATAATTTTTGTCGTTATAGTCGTAAGGGGTTCCCCCTCCCCCCATTTCATGAAATAGAGTATGACAACCATATGCTTTACCCCCTTTCCCTGGTGGGAAAGGGCCAACTAAGTCAACTTCCCATTGAGCGAATGGCCATGGGGTGGTGATAGAGAATAACTTCTCCAGGGGGTAGTTCGGGATGGGGGCATAGATTTGGCATTTGATGCACTTTTTCGCAAATTGCTTGGCATCCCTGAAGGCTAGTAATAGCCCGCCCTAAGGGCTTTCCTTGTCAATGCCTTTCCACCAGAATGGTTCCCGTAGACGCCCTCATGGATCTCTGCAAGGACGTATTGTGCTTCCTCAGGCATGATGCATCATAGCAAGAGGGTGGCAAATCTTTTTTTTTTGTGTAAAGGATTCCGCTGACTTTGACCAACCATGTTGTGCTCCTTTTGATCTTTTTCGCTGCCTTTTTGTCATCAGGGATTCTGGCCCTGTGGGCCCTACCTGGCTCACTTGCATTTCAATTGCTAAGATTTCTATCACCTTTCTATACACCTCCCAAGGGAGATTTACCTCATCCCTTGTGGAGGCAGATTTGGCCAGTCTGTTTACTATGTTGTCTTCTCTCAGTATCAGCTCAAGACTAAAATAGGGCAGTTGTTCACAGATCTCTAACACCCGACTTAGGTATTTTTTCAGTTTTTTCCCTTTCATGGTGTACGCCCCGGTGACTTAGTTTACCACAATTTGGGAAACTGCCTTTGCTTCAAGCTCTATGGCACCTAGAGCTTTGGCGATCGAGAGCCAACTATTAAAGCTTCGTATTCAGCTTCAATATTAATGGTTTTAAATGTGAGTGTGGCCATGTAATAGTGCTTTTTCCCACTTTCTTTAACAATGTGGATCCTATTCTTCCTCCCGTTTGACAAATGGATCCGTCAACGAAAACCCGCTAGGGTTGCTAGTGGGGTGTAACTTCAGCTTCTACTGGGAACTCGGTGAACTTGACAATGAAATTTGCCAAAGTTTGTCCATTCACTGCACTTTTGCATATGTACTTGACGTCGAATTCACTGAGTTCTATTGACCATGCAACCAATTTACCTGAGCTATTTGGTTTTTGCAGTATTCTTCCGATGGGGTGTTCCGTTAACACCTTCATGGGATGGGGTTGAAAATATGGCCTCAATCTCTTGGCGGCTGTCACTAATGCAAATGCAAGCATTTCAATTTGCGGATATCTACTTTTGGTGCCCCTCAATTTGTGGATTGTATAGTACACTACCGCTAAGTATATGTAGAAGGTGTCTCATTGATTAGGCTGCTTCAATACTGGTGGGTTGGATAAGTACTACTTCAATTCTTGGAAAGCCTAATCATATTTCTCATTCCACGAATGAACCTTTCGTAGGACCCTGAAGAAGGGAAGGCATATGTTTGTGGACCTTGAAAGGAACCTGTTCAAAGTTGCTACTCTACCTGCCAGCGTTGGACGTCGTTGATGCTCTGGGGCCGCTTCATATTCAAGATGGTGTTGATCTTCTCAGGGTTTGCCTCAATGCCCCTTTTGGAGATGATGAAGCCTAAGAAGTTTCCCAAATCCACGCCTAAAGCACACTTTTCTGGGTTCAGTTTCATTTTATACTTGCAAAGGAATCTCGTAGGGCAGCAAGGTGTTGGGTGGGTTCCTTGCTTTTCACCAATATTTTGTTGAGATATACCTTTATAGTCTTCCTGATTTGTTGTTTGAACATCCAATTGACTAACCTTTGATATGTTGCCTCGGCATTTTTCAACTCGAAAGGGCATTACTTGATAGCAGTAAAGAGCTCTGTCGGTAATGAAAGCCATTTTTTCTTCATCTAATTTGTTCATGCGAATATGATTGTATCCTGAATAAGCATCTATAAAACTCAGCACCCAATGGCCTGCTGCAGCATCTACAATAATGTATATCTGTGGCATTGGGAAGTTGTCCTTGGAGCAGGCTTTATTCAGGTCTATGAAATCGACACACGTTCTCCACTTCCCATTAGATTTCTTTACCAACACCATGTTGGAGGGCCACTATGGGTAGTATGTTTCTCTTATAAATCCCATGGCTAAAAGGCAATCAATCTCCTCAGCTATGGCTATGCACTTCTCTGTGCTGAAGGTTCTCCTCTTTTGTCGTATCTTCTTTACTGCTAGGTCAACACATAGCCTATGTTCCACGATGGCATTGTCAATTCTTGGCATGTCTTCGTGGCTCTAGGTGAACACATCCACGTGCTCAATCAGTAGTTGTTTTAACGCTTCTCTATATTCGGGTAGGAGTCTTATTCCCACATGAGTTGTGCTTTGATGATCTGGGTGCATTGTTATCAACTCCAGAGGCTCATTTGCTTCTGCTTGCATTAGATTATTCTCATCCCTAACCTCCATATCTTGGCTAGCTACGACTAATGGTGGAGGTGGTGGCTTAGTGCTTGAGTTTTCTGTGACACATACCCTTGGCACCTCCGCCTTGAGTTCTTGCACGTAGCATTATTGAGCCAAGATTTGCTCCTCTTGGACCTTGTCGATGCTTGTTTTTATTGGAAACTTTATTTTCAGGTAGTAGTAGAAGTGACAACTTTCAAATAATTCAAAGTTGGGCACCCCAATATAGCGTTGTAGGAAAATGGGGCATTAACCACCAAGAAGTCTATCATTGTTGTAACCATGTTGGCCCCCTGATTGACCATGATTGGTAATGCGATGGTGCCCATTGATTGAACAGCCTTGCAGGAAAATCCCTTTAGAGGGGTTGGTGACAGACGTAGTCTATCAGGATTAATGCCCATTTTGGCAAAGGCATCCCAAAATAAGATGTCAGCTGAGCTCTTGTGATGTCCCCAACCTTCACTTGGGATGGAATAGAGACTTAGAGCATCGGGATATGTAACATAAGATTACATACTCACCCCGTACATGACAGTTAACATACAATGCATCCTATAAGTACAACTAGCAGAATACAATATTTGCAGTGGATTAAGGGTGACTAAATAAAACTTATGCTAGTATAACTAAATATCCCAATTCATTCATAACCATCATAAGTTTAAACCAAATAGTAGCATAATCTTAGTACATTTATTCATGATAAGAAGTTTCCATATTTAAATCAACTACTTCATGCGTTCTAATGCACAAAATGATAGGACTATAAACATCAAGATGAGGTCCAGTCTTTTATTAAGGTCTGGCTTCTCTTCAATCACTTGGATCCATTGGTCCATCTAGTCTGTCCTCGTCGGGTCCTAACACAACTTCTATAATTCTGAGTGGAATGATAGTGGGTCTACAATGGGTGAGATTTACTTGAAATATCAGTAAGTTAGACAACTAACGTGCACAAACATAAATTATACATGATGAATGATAAATATAAAATACAAGTGCAGAAAAATTAGTGTATGTCTCCCATCCATATTCTTCAATATTTCCAGAAAGACCAAGACGCACATTTTCTTAAAGAGAACATTTTTTACTTTAATTGACAAAAGTATCATAACGTTTCATTATTATTAGAAATTTATACTTAATCGTAATATCATAACGTATGGTATTGTCATAGTTTTCTATATGCACTGTGAGTACCTGTTGGTGACTATAGTATAACTCACATTAAAACTAATATAACATAATATAACATCATAACATATACATCCATCAGTCTTAGGTGTCATAACATTTTACTTCATTTTGATGTTTTTTAAAAAGAACCCATTCTAAGCCTGTTTACTATTCTTCGTTAACTCAGGGATTACCACTTTATTCTTTAACACTTTAGAGTGGACAGAGGAGTTCCACTAGGATAATTTCTCATCCTAGCCTTTGGGGTCATGGCAAAAATTATTTTTATGCTATGTTTGAAAAATGTATTTCATGGCATGTGCGCGTGTGTCAAGCTTTCATGTGAAAATGACATTTATATACAATATGCTAAAAATGGTGAAACTTTCATATGTCGTATAGATATATACTCAATGTATCATATAACATAATGTTTCATGATGAATGTGACATTTATCAATAAATCATAAATAAGTTATTGAGATATAAGTTAGAGGCCAACTTACAAATTTCCTGAGTTTGGAAATATCGTAGCAGCTAAAATCAAATTCATACTAAGTTAGAATTTGTGCCATTACGGAAAATGTTCATAATCAAAAGGTTTTAAAAATAGATATTTATAAAAATACCTCTAAACTCTAAAAAATTACCACTTAGGCCTTAATTTTTTACTATTTGCAAACAAACCTCAAATTTAACCAAACTTTATGAACCTCATATTTTTCATATTCTAAAACCATATATACCCTTATAATTTTAAAATTCAAAGTGGAACTAGCTCAAATATTCACAACCCATGGCATACACTCTAGTTGATGCGTAAGTGTACTTTTGACTATTGGTCCTTATGAATGCATGCATATACAATTTTTTAAAATAAAAAATAATCACTATAGTCCTTGATGACATGATAACAGCTAAATCTTAAGTGAGAAAGTTCATCCCAACACTTAATCATGGTTAAAAATCTTAATCTTTATCTATTAATCAAGCGTGATGCTCTTACCCTAAATCACAAAGGCATGCTTCCAAATTCACCCAAAAAATGTATTTTCATTCTTATTCTCAATCACAAGGTCTTCTAAATTCTCATTGATCAAGCCTAGTCCAAATAAACTAAAACTTCATAAAATAATCATGATTTAATCAAAACCTTGCATGCTTGATGATCAACATAAGGTAGAATTAAAACCTATCATAGCATGCTTCTAATCTCAAAATCAAACCTTCAATGATCATTTTAAGATATTAAAAAATTATATCAAAATATACAGAGACATGCCATAACTAAAATTTTCACTTAAACAATTTAAACACTTAATCCATCCTTAATGAACCTTGTTTTGAATTAAGCATGGTAACATTTTCTAAACTCAACCAAAATTCACTTCAACACTTAAAAGCAAGACTTGACATGAAAAATAATATCTAGGGTAGGAAAACCTAGAATTTTAGTGGCCTTCTAAAGCTCCCAACACAAGAACTCTCGGGAACTCCCAAGAACATACAAGCACACACATCTTTTGGATTCACTCTCAACTCTTAGAAGGAAGAGGGCTCTCAATGCTCAAGAGGATCTTGGAGATGAGGTGTGGAGGAAATGAGGAAGTGGAGGAACCTTTTATAGGAAGCAATGGGGGTGGGAGTGTTGGCCTTAGTCCATGGTGATTGGGTGAAGTGGGCGGTGATGTGAGAAGGTGAAGTTTCCAGATTGGTAGCATCACCTTGTGTAGGTGAATAGTGAACCAAATCAAATGATTTCCTTCATTTTCAGATGTTTCTATGCAAGGAGAGGGTGCCTGTGCTACCATGGTGCACGCATCATTTGAAGAAAAATAAAAGAAAAAGGTTTATGACATCAAGCACTGTAGCTGACGGATTCAATGATGAAATTCTTGGACAGTTTTGATCATTTCCTTGACTCACCCTCTTGTCCTCTCTTCATGTATTTTTTATGTAGCTCATAAGTCACTGTTGGAAGGCTTTTCCAAGTGGTGGAAGGAGTGGGATTGGTTGCCAAGTGATGATGGAGTAGCAGCTCAAAAGGAAGAGGTGAAGGGAAGGGTGTTGCCGAGTGGTGATGGCTTGATGCCATTGGTTTGGTGTATTATTTTGTGGGAAAAGCTTGGTAAAATGTTGATAATGAATTTGAGGGTCTCTTGGGGATTGGAGGATCATTTGAGAGCAGAAAATCAAACCAAAATGCAAGCATTTGGTTTCCATCCAACTAGTGTTTAGGTGCATTCAGTTTTGGATTTTTGGTTGGGTTCTTGAAACCAATTTCAGCTAAAGATTGGATTGGTTCTAAAGGGATGATATGAGGTGTTTAAGACCATAGTGCCTGAGAAAAAGGCACAAAAAGTTTGGGCTAGGGGCTGTTCAGCCCATTGCACACAATAGCACACATGTCTACCGATTGGTGTGGTTTCAGGGTTTTGATATGTCATTACTCTTAATGACGTGTATGGAGATTTATCTAGGGTTCTAATATGATCTTAAAATGATGCAATTGAATAATAAAACAAGAAAATTTCTGATAAAAAAGGCTAAAAAGATTAAGAAAGAAAATTAAACTCAAAACATGGTTTAAAGATCACTAATCATGGGTAAGTTGATTAATATCCTTAACTCAAGTTAGAAACTTGATTATGGATAATTAGGAGTCTGAAGGGGCATGGGATTCCATTTGAGCTTGAAGAAACCAATGGTATAGTGTATTGGGCTTCAAATAGAAGAGTGAAAAAATGCAAGACAAGGCTTTGGGCCTTGTTGGGCTTAAAAGGCCTTGAGTGTGAGTTGCATGGTTTATAGGCTTTGGGTGTGACTTGTTGGGTGGCCTTGGTTCTAGATTTTGAGGAATTAATGACACTAAGTGTCATAGTCTAAATAAGTCTAATTATCTCCAATAAAATAAAAAAATAAAATGATATAATAACAATTCTTATAAATATATATATTTAAAGGTTAATCCTAATGGGTAATTAGGCGGGTGTTATAGCTCCCGTTGTCAATCAAGATCTACCGTCGTATAGTTTGTGATTAACAAAGTGATTACTAAGGCATCATCATGGGGGTATAGGACGCCTAGGTAGTCTTTGTCACCGAAGGAAATAATAGGCGTGGTACCCAATTGGGATACTTGAAGGGTTTATCCACCGAGTACAATTCATGGTACCTTGCTTGACTGGCGTGAGCCTTTATACTAGATGTTGTCACTCCTTGCTAGCAAATCCTCCTGCTATGGTGCAGATTTCTCCCAAGGGTGCTTGGTCTTGGTCGCGTGGTTGCTAGGTGGTGTCTTGCCTTCATTCTCTATCTTGTCTTTTGACTCGGTTTCGAATGTGCTTCCAAGTATAGAAGTGTCAAGTTGTATCAAGGATAAGTCCAGGATCGTATTCCACAGGGACAATGGATTATCAAAGCGTATAAGGGATTTGTGAGTAACAAATGAATCGAGTTTGAGAGATAAAAATAAAATTAAAATGCTATTCAAAAAAAAATAATCGAAGTTGAAATTAGAGTTTCTAAAAAAAGTAAATTAATAAACACTTGGGTTGGGTTTGAGATTCTTTTTATTTCAGATTCTAGATAATTTCTCGATTAACAATCCAGTCAAGGTATTGATATTCGGAAGATAAGAAATTACGCTCAAGTTTTTGCAATATTTTCTCAAGAAATTCTCTAATTTACTAGTCGAACTTATATTTATAATCAATCGAAAGAAGCCTTGATAATTTCAAGCTTTTATTGTGCCTTACGTCAACAACAAAACAAGAGCAAGAGCCGCAATCTATTTTCCATTTGAATCCGACTAGTAACTTAGTGAAATCAACATTAAACAACAAAATATTGCATCAAACTAGAATCTAAAATAAATTACATCTTATTCCACAACCCAAGCTTTAGAAATTAGTTACACATAATATTTTTAGTAACAAAAATAAATCTAAGATAGGTCATGATAAAATCTAAAAAAAAAATATCCAAATGAAATAAATCCTAACCTTTTAAGTTACTGTATGAAAATAAATACAAAAGAATAAATAAGACAAGCTGAATGAACTATTAGGAAATAAAGCTGGAAAAACAACAAAAGGTAAAATAAACTAAAACTGAAAGCAAGTATAATAAGAATAAAAATGAACCCGCCCAAGTCTCCGTCTCTACCAGCCAAAGAAAAGAAAAATATCAAAATAAATCCAAAGAGAGTGAAGGAGAGCTATGTCTACTCAAAACTTAAAAAAAACTCAAAGACTACTGCTGCACCGAATGTTCAACTGAAAGAAAAGAAAAACAGAAAAACAAGTGCCCCCTCCGTCTACTATGTAAAGAAAAAGAAAGAGTCCTCCAGCTCTAAGCTTCCGACCCGAAGGAAAAAGAAGAAACAAATGCCTCTCTACTCTACGTAAGCTGCAGAAAAACCAGTCTGAAACCGAAAACTAAAAAAACTACCTCCTTTATCAAGTCTGAAATGAAAACAGAAACAAAAAAAGAAAAAGAAAAAGAAACCAGCAAAACAAGTGCTGCTGCAACGTCCCAGTGCAGAATAAATTCAGTGTGTTTTTCTAAGCTTCCAGCCCCTTAGTTTTATAGGGTCTGCATGTGTGATGAGAGCTGCCAAGAGTTGCTGTTTGTGCTTTTTTTCTTTCTCTTTTTGGTTGCTGTTTCTATCCGTGAGTGATGCTGTCATTCTACTGCATGTGCTGAGCTTTAACTTTCTGCATTGAGGTGCCGTGAGTTGCTTTGCATGTGTGCGTTCTCTGCATGTATTCGGTGCCCACTTATTCATGTGCTTCCCCGTATACGTCCAGACCAGCATGCCCCTTCTCTTTCCGTAAATATTGACAACTTGCTTCCTTATTTCTGATTTTATTCTCTGTTCCAGTTCACTCCCAAGTCACGTAGCAGCTCCTCTTGGCTTTCCGTAAAACTCAACTCTCCAACGTCAACTCTCTCAAGCTGAAGAAAAATAAAACTTTCCCACGTCTCTTTCCTTTCGTTTCTGTCCATCCAGCCAATAAGTCAAAGAAAAAAACACTCCCTTACCGTAAACATTAGTCTTTTCTTTTGGCTTCCTCATTTCTTTTGCTTTCTTTGATTTCTATCTGCTTTTGGTCCAAAGTTTCAACCAGATTTATTTAAGCTGAAAATAAGGAAATAAAAATCATAATTATAAAATTAAGCATAAACATGATATTAATCAATTAAAAATTACAATTCAAATTTATGCTTATTAACTATTTTTCCATCTAAAACCAATAATAATGTCACGAGAAATTTAAAATACATTGGTTTTAAATAGTTAAAATATGCAATATCTCAACTCAATCATCTTTGTCTTTTTGGGCTCTCGCTCTGCTTGGACTCACACCCTCAAACTTCTTCCCTTCTTGGCTTAACATGGTCGGTCAACATTCATTCAATTTCCCCGCTTCTTGCTATTTCGGCTACCCTCTTCTTCATGGTTGAGCAATCTTCTATCCAATAGGTATCTGATTGGTGGTACTTACAATAGTGTTGGCCCTTTGTAGATGGCCGTGTATCTTTCCTTGTAGTTCTCAACTTTTCTTGTATGCTTAGGTTGTTGTGGATCAGGTGAGACCCTTGGTCTCGCTGGATGGAGTGTCTTTCACACTCCTCGCCTTGGTTACTGGACCCAGCCTTCCTGTCTCTCGTACTACTTGAATTTTTGGTTTCCAACTTCACCTCTTGCTTCCTAGGCTCCAATAGGACCTACAACGTGTCCTCTGCATTAACATAATCGTCAGCCCTATCCATGAATTCCCTTAAAGTCGAGGGGGTTTTCCTAGCCAACTCGATCATAAATGGACTTCGGGGCCATATGCCTCACAGTAGGGTGGCTAGTGTGGTCTTTTCATCCGGATCATCTGTGGTCAGTTTCTTCTTGTTGAATTGGGTCAAATATGCTTTCAAGCTCTCTATTTCTCTTTGCTTAATGATGAGAAGGTAAGATGCAGGTCATCAGCGTCTCTTGCTTGTCATGAATTGTGTTAAGAGTTCTTTGGCCAACTCTTCAAAGTTGTTGATAGACTTTGGCCGCAGAGTTCCAAACCAGCCGCGTGCTATTTCTTTCAAGTTCAATGGGAAAGTACGACAAGCGACCTCTCTTGGGAAGCCGTGGAGAGTCATGTGTGCTTAAAATTCTCCAAGTGATCTACAGGATTCCTGAATCCATCATACATATTGATATAGGGGACTTTGAACTTGGGTGGGAGTGGCACCGCCATTACCTCACCACTGTAGGGAAGATCCGTTTGGCTTAGCAACTACTCTACAGAGAAAGATCCTCCCTTTTTCTTGCCATCTCCTTGTATTTATCCAAGATGCTTCATAGTTCATCGTGTAGTCTCTTCTTTTCTAGCTCCTCAACATTGACTCTACCTGCACTTTGCGCATCTCCTTCTGTTTAATCATTGTTGACTAGTGGTGTAGCAGCATTCTGCCACTTCAACACTTCATTCTCCTTTCACAGCTGCTTTACCAGAAACATCGCCTTTTTCAGCTTTTCTTTAACATCCGCTAGCCTCACTTCAATCTTTGTCGTATTCATCACTTGATCTCAGGTTGTCTGTGATCGTGTGGTAGTTGGCATGTGAAAGTCACGTTGAAATTTGTAAAGATCCCACATATAGATCACTATTAAGTACATGTTTCACACCAACAACAATACAGATGAGCTGCAATGAAATGAGAAAGAGGCACGGAGTGCTTGGAGGAACTTTGATGCCTAAGTTAGAGAGAAGTGATCTCAATATAAGTATATGAATGAATGTTATAAATGTGTTACCCTTAGGTGTTATTTATAGGAGCTTGATGATGGTGATAATGACTGATTTCCAAAGTTTATCTTGAAGACTCTCCATATCAAGTGAAGTGATCACTACCCTAATCAATTGTAGGTGATATCTGTTCTCATTATCTATAACATATATCAACGAGACCAATTCTTGGGCTCGTAGTTTAGCCCCTGGCGCCTCAAACTTGGGCCCTTTAGTCTATGGCCTTATTCCTTCAAATCCCTAAATATGTAAGGGTTTAAAATGATGCCAGTATTGAGGGCTTCGTGTGCAGTAGCAAAAATGGAGTGTTGATGGTTCATGTGCAGTAGCAAGAATTGGAATGAACTGGTAGTTTTGTTAGTTAAGAATGGTATGAATATGGTAGGTCGTGTGTGTATGTGTAATGTCATTTTGAGTTCAGTGTGTATTGATAGAAGGATGCATTTACTTCGCTGTATAGGTTAAATGAACAACTATAAAAACAGAATGGAAGGAAGGGAATATTGCGTGAAGAATTCAACTTTATTTGACTGTCTCTCTCTAAGTCTCTTTCTCTACTTCTTGGAGCTTTACGAGTCACTGTTAAGGGGATCCATTATAGTTAGTATCAGGAGTCATGGCTGAAGGGATGCAATCTTATACACAAGTGGTGGATTCTTTGAATCACTTTAGATAGCAACAAGATTGTCATCAAAAGCAACTTGAAGATACAATTGTTGCTTACAATTGTTGCTTTGGTTCAACAGCAAGAAACTGCAAGAATTGACAGGGAGACTCAAGATAAAAGGTTTGTAGAAGTTATACAACAAATCTCAAGAATATCAGTGAATGGATCAACGGGTCATGAAGATATGGGCATAAATCTCGAGGGCAATAATGAACTGCATGAAGGAAGTGGTGAAGTGCATTATCGTGAGCCAGTTGATAGAGGAATCTTTAAAAACATAAAGATAGAATTTCCAAGATTTTCTAGTGGGAATCCTGTGACTTGGGTGTATAAAGCTAATCAATATTTTTTATACTATCAAGTGCCACTAGGGCAAAGGATCTTTTTTGCTTCTTTTTACATGGAGGAAGAAGCGTTGGTTTGGTTCCAAAATTCCAGTGAAGCATGTCTTTTCCGTTCTTGGGATGATTTTACTCAAGCATTATAAGTGAGGTTGGGATTATCTGTTTATGATGATCCAATGGAGGCTCTCACAAGGTTGAAACAATTGGGTACTGTAGCAGCTTACAAGACAAAATTTGACTTGATTTCTAATAGACTCAAGGGTATTTTAGAGAAGAATAAGCTAAGTTGCTTTATAAGTGGCTTGAAAGATGAAGTGAGGTTTACTGTTCAGATGTTTAATCCCAAGAACCTGAATGATGAAGTTGGTTTGGCCAAGATACAAGAACAGAACATTTGGAGTACAAAAAAGACTTAGAAGAATGGCTCTTATGATCTAGGGGCTAATGTACATAGATCAATGCAAACCCTTTCTATTTTAGGAACTCCTCCTAGAGGGTAAGCTATTTCTAAAGTACCTTATCAAAGAATTTCAGAAGCTCGAATGCAATATAGAAGAAAAAAGGGTCTTTGCAATTTTTGTGACGAAAAATGGCATCAAGGCCATGTGTGAAACCAAGATTGTTGTTTTGGAAGGCATGGATCTGCCTCAAATGGAGTCATGGGAATCACAAGAAGAAACTGAGTAGTCACAAAAAGATGAGTGATGAGTGCATGAAAGTGTACTCTGAATATTGCTTTTATGAGTTTAATCGCTAGATTATATATGTTATTTAGGCATTTTGATTATATTTTTCCAATTAAAACTTTAATTCCATAATGCCCAAATTTTGATTCAGTGTCAAATGATTTTATTGTAAAAATGAATTTAAAAATGATTAAACTGAAATCTGGCTAATAAAGAATAAGAGAACAATCAATGGAGAATTTCATACATCCAAAGTCAAAGAAATTCGAGTCATAAACAAAGAAAGAAAGAGTAATTAATGAAAAATATTCAAAATCCGCAGTCTCTTTGAGTATCTATTAGTATTATAGTCATATCTTCCTTTGCTGATATCCAATTATGGATATTCAAGATGCCTTGGAAAGCTAACTCAATGGGCTACATTTGTTCTAAATAGCCATTTTCTAGTTTGGTAGTTTACTAAGCAAAAATGGCCCGGAATCTACACTTGAAAATTTAGAGTATTACCTACCCAAGTTTGCACACGATTTTCTTTCCATATTGTGAATAGCTCGTAAAAAAGGAGAAAAATAGAGAGCCAAGGGGTAGAAAAGAAAGATCCCTTCTTGTTTTGGGAGAGATGATGCTAGGGTTTGGAGAAACTCATCTTCGAGAAAAATAATTCTTATTCTTTCGAATGGGGAGCTAATTCCTTGGTAAGGTTAGGGATGAACTTGCTTGAATGATGATGATTTTAATTCCATTGGATTCATGTAATAAACTTTCTTGCTGATATAATTCTTGTTTATCATCTCTTATTAGTCTTCCTTGAATTTGGATAAGTTTACAACCAATGCTTTTCATAAATTCAGTCATGCTTTCTCTATGGGATTGTTGAGGTGTTTATCATCTAGTTGTTGATCTTATTGGTATGATTCTCTACTGAAGTATTGTTATTAAGTATATTGTCGTATTTGAATCTAAGTCTAATAAGATAGCAATCCGTGCTTTCAAAAGAAGAGTGGTTTTCATGAATTACATTTGAAAATATTGATTATAAAGATATATTTTCCAATTAGAAAGTCTAGTGCTACGATCTCTAATTAAGTATCCAATGAATCTAATATGGATAGAATTATCAAGTTCAAGTAAGGGATTCCTGATGCTTTGCTGCTATTAATTCTGGTCAAACATTTTCATTATTATATTTTGGCTCTTCAGTTTATTTCTTTCCAGAAAGGATTCGTCTTACATTGCTACTCTGATTTTGTTCTCTTAGATTTTTAGTCTTTTTTAGTGTTTCTACTATCTCCCTGTGGAATCGACACCCCAATCTATATTGCAAAACTCGTGTTATTCTTTGGGTCTAATCAATGAGCATAAGTAGGCATAAGTTGTTGCTGGTGTGGATTGCTAGGACTGAAATTTGCTCCTATGCAGGTTAGAATTGCAAATGGTGATATGGTGGGTAGTGATGGGAGTTGCAGTGATGTGGCCCTACATATACAAGGTACAACTTTTGTATCTAATCTACTTACCTTAAATTTGGGTGGTTATGATGTAGTATTGGGGGTACAGTGGCTGCTGTCACTAGGGCCTATCCTTTGGGATTTTGGCAAGTTGCATATGTAGTTTACTTACAAGGGAGTCTTGACATGTTTAAAAGCATTAGCCTCCACTTCTAGCAACCTTGTTGATGATGTTGAGGCTGCTAAACTCTCTTAAATGGAGAACAAATGCTTATTTTTACAGATAATTTCAGTTTAGCCTCAAGAGGTGTTGCATGATGTACATCAGGATATCTTGAATCTATTAGATAGATTTCAAAAAGTTTTTGATGAGCCAAGAGGCTTACCTCCACAAAGGTCTCATGACCATCAAATACTTTTGAAGAAAGATTCAACACCAGTAAGTGTGAGGCCATATAGGTATCCATATTACCAAAAGACTGAAATTTGAGAAAATTGTTGAAGAATTGTTGTAGTCTGGTGTCGTTAGACCAAGTCAATTCCTATTTTCTTCACCTATTCTCTTGGTGAGAAAAGGGGATAGTTCTTGGAGGATGTGCATAGATTATAAAGTACTTAATGAAGTTACAATCAAAGATAAGTACCCTATACCAGTGGTGGATGAGTTACTTGATGAACTTTTTGGAGTAGCTATTTTCTCTAAGCTTGATTTGAGGTCAGGCTATCATCAGATTCAAATGAGGGAGGATGACATATCAAATACAACATTTTGAACACATGAGGGGTATTATGAGTTCCTTGTAATGTTCTTTGGACTCACTAATGCATCCTTCACATTTTAAGGCCTTATGAATTATGTATTCAAGCCCTTTTTGAGGAAATTTATCATTGTTTTCTTTGATAATATACTGGTTTATAGTAGAGATTTACACTCCCATTTGAAGCATCTAGCTACTGTTTTGAACACTTTACAAAGCCACTAGATTTATGCAAAAAGATCCAAGTGTCATTTTGCTTGCCTTAAGATTGAGTACTTGGGTCATCTCATTTCTAAGGAGGGGGTCAAGGTAGATTAGAAAAAGTTGGATTCAATGATTAAGTGGCCAGTCTCTAAATTTGTTAAAGCATTGAAGGGTTTTTTGGGGTTGACTAGCTATTACAAAAAATTTATTAGAGATTATGGCATCATAGTTGCCCCATTGATAGGTTTGTTGAAGAATGAAGCCTTTAAGTGGTCTAAGGAAGAAACCAAGGCATTTGATCAACTCAAAGTAAGCTGTAACATAACCTCCTGTTTTATCTTTACCTGATTTTTCTAAAGCATTTATAATTGAATGTGATGCGTGTGCTAGTGGTGTAGGGGCTGTATTGATGTAGGAGCAAAGGCCTTTGGCTTTTCTAAGCCATGCCTTGAAGGGCAAGAATCTACAACTATCAACCTACGAGAAGGAATTTTTGGCTTTGGTCTTGGTAGTCAAGAAATGGAGGCCTTATCTGTTGGAAGGTTCATTCATTGACAGAATTGACCATCATAACTTGAAGTACTTGCTGGAATGAAAAATTGGAACACCTGCTCAGCAAAAATGACTCTCAAAGCTGCTAGGATATGACTTCTCTATTGAATACAAGAAATGAGTGGATAACAATGTCGCAGATGCCCTATCCAGAAGAGATCAGGATGGGGTGGTGAAACTGTGCTAGCCATATCTGTTCCAAATCCCACTTGTCTAGAAGAAATAAAAAAGGGCCTATGCAGAGGATTAAGTGGTGCAGTAGCAGTTTGCTGTTTTATAGCAAAACCTTTTAGCAAGCACAACATTTTCTGTTAAAGGTGGAATTTTGTTCAAGAATGGCAGGCTTTATATTCCTGATTGTGCAGAGTTAAAAGTCAGAATATTGCATTTTGGTCATGCAAGTCCTAGTGCAAGTCACTTAGGTTTTCATAAGTCATTACATAGGGCAAGATCTGACTTCTATTGGCTTGGTATGAAAACTGAGATAAAAAAAAGCTTATTAAGGAGTGTGAGATTTGTCAGAAAAATAAAGTTGAAAATATTCACACAGTTGGGTTGCTTCAGCCCTTGCCAATTCCTCAAATAGTTTAGATTGATATTTCTATGGGTTTTGTAGAAGGATTGCTTGTGTTTAAGGGCTATTAAGTTGTTATGATAGTTGTTGCTAGGTTGTGGAAATATGCTCATTTGTTGCCTTTGAAACATCTTTTTACAGTAGTTTAAGTGGCCTCAATATTCTTAGATCATGTTTTTAAGCTACATGGCATGCCTAAAAGCATTGTATCTGATAGAGGTTCTACTTTTATTAGTTCTTTTTGGAAGGAGTTCTTCAAGTTGCAAGGTGTGAATTTGTCCTATTCTTCAGCATACTATCCTCAAACTGATGGTTAAACTGAAGTTGTAAACAAATGTTTGGAGCCTTTTTTAAGATTTTTTTTTTTTTTGGTGACAAACCAAGGCAATGGTCTAAATGGTTGACCTTGTTTGAGTGGTGGTATAATACCACTTTCCATGCTTCTACTAAGCTAACTCCATATGAGCCAGTTAATGGAGTACCACCCACTCTTCTTCAAGCAGATATTCTAGGTCTCTCATCTAATCAGGATGTGGAAGAAATATTGAAGACTAGAGAGTAGATTTTAAATACATTGAAGAGTAATTTGGTGTTAGCACAAGAGAGAATGAAGTTTCAGTTTGATAAATAGCATACTGAAAGGGTTTTTGCAGTAGGAGATTGGGTCTATTTGAGACTTCAGCCATACAGACAGAGGTCTTTAGCAGTGAGAAGGAATATGAAGTTGTCACCCAAATTTTTGGTCCTTTACAGATATTGGAGAAGATTGGGCAAGTGGCTTATAGGCTTGAGTTGCCTCCATAGTCACAGTTACATTCTCTGTTTCATGTTTCTTGCCTGAAGAAGAAGGTTGGACAACATATTTCTATTTTGACAACAGACAACATTACCACCAGTAGATGCTCAATGTGAGATTGCACCAAAACCTCGAGCCATTTTACAGCACCTTAGCATAAATGTAAATAACAGGGCCATGGTAGAAGTTTTGGTTCAGTGGCAAGAAACTGATGTTGAACAAGCCACTTGATAACCCTATTGGAAGTTTAGGTAGAAATTTCCTTGTCTTGTGGGCAATGTGCTTTGAAGGGGAGGGGTATGTAAGGCTTCAAAATGATGGGAGTACTGAGGGCTTCGTGTGCATCAACAAAAATGGAGTGTTGATAGCTCGTGTGCAGCAGCAAGAATTGGAATGAACTGGTAGTTTTGTTAGTTAAGAATAGTGTGTATACGGTAGGGGTGTTCAAAAACCCGGCCCAGTCCGGAATCCGAATAACCGGATTTTCGGTTACGGGTTTCGGCCCAGATTAAATTCGGACTGAAACCCATATTCAGAAAACCCGGTATATGCGGCCCGGATCCGGTATGAAAAGCGGGTTCCACTTTCAAACACCGGGTACCGGGTTTGTATAAAACTGAAAATTAAACCCTACCCGCATGCCTGTCTCCCATCCATCTAGTCATTCCGCTTGCCTCTCTGACTCTCTCTCTCTCTTTCTCTCTCTCTCAATCCAAAGAAACCTAGCCTCCTTCCCTCACTACCATCACCCGATCGAAGCAAAGATAGCCCTCCTTTCCTCCCTCAGTGTCGATTGAAGAAACCCTAACCTCACTCCCTCAGTGCCGATCGAAAAAAAACCCCGTCATCCCATGACCCATCATCGTCTTCGCCGACTCGCTATCATCCTCGACCTCAAGGTTTGTTTTCTGTGCTTTGGGTATGTTTTAGATTTGGGTCTGTTTTATTATGATAAGAAAAAGGTAAGAATCGAACTCTTTGAACTAGAAAAAAAAAAAGGAAATATTTCTTCGTAACATTTGTGTAGAAAATGAAAAGGGGAAGAATCTTTGGTAGATCTGGGTTTCTTTTGTTATTTTGTTAAACATGTATAAAGTTATTTTGGTAGACCTGTGATGATTTTGTAATAGAACATACTCCATTTTGAGTTAATTATTATAGCAAAATGAGGAACAAGAAGTATAAGGAATTAACAGAGAAAAAACCAAAGGGAGAATTTGTTCGTCAAAAGTAAGTACCAACACCTTCAAATATTAAGTTCAATTAAACTGAGGTTTAAATATCCTAATCCTTAAAATTATTGTATTGATCAGGCCACTCGCCCGCTAAAGTAATATAAAGTCATAATATTAATTAGCTACAAGAAAAACAACCTTTCTTAGAGCTCAAATTAGTTGCAATAGCCTCCCCAAATCGCTGCAAATAACTTTTATATTGAGAAAATACAATCCATTTGCAAAGTACACAATAAAACAAATAACTGCGAGCTGATATCGTCAGGTGTTAGACTTCGTCCAATTTTTGACACTTCTGATATTCTGTTCTTGCATGCAGTATTGTTTTCTGCTTTTCTATATTATTATTAAGGGTTGGAGGGTTTGAATTTGATTCTCCCCTTTAACATGTTCTGTGGTAATCTCTCTCTCTCTCTCTCTCTCATTTTTTCTTCAAGGAGTTGGAGGATAAAACTGATATTACAGTGTATATAAAATAAGATGCATGCTTATTTTAAGATGCATGCTTAATTAAGATTACATCATTAAATTCTTGTGTAATTTTCTGCTACATGTTGTAGTTGCTCTGTCTCTAGAGATCCTTCTCTTACTCTTTCCTACCCGCATATACTTGATTAGGAAATACACTAATCCTCATCTGTAGGATACTTGAAAAGGTAAAAATGGCAGCCTACAGGAGCTGGATTTGCTACCTTTAAGATTCATTTCTGATAGAAAAAGGTTTAATCCCACCAGTAATATTGTTCAACATAATCATAGATGGTTCAAATGATTGGGAGTCTTTAGATGCTTCTGCAGCACATATTGCAAACTTGTTGTCGACAGAGCCAGCTGATGGTACTTGAGGCCAAAGAATTTTTAAAATAGCCACCTAACCATGATAAATAATTTCTTTATTTATCTTTGATATAAATAATTTCTCCACAATTTCTATGCCTGATTTATTTTACAGGTTTAACTTTCGAAGTTATGTTTATCACTCGTATTTCAAAAGAAAATGCGTTTGCAGGCCATGTGTAGAATCATGTCTTGCAATAACTGATTCAATTATTGACAATTTCCTTATCACACTACTTGTTTGCAGTTAAAGTTGGTATTGGAGGCTTTAGTAGGGGTGCTGCAATGGCCCTTTACTCTGCAACCTGTTATACTCTTGGTAGATATGGAAATGGTAACCCATATCCTGTCAATCTAAGGGCAATCGTTGGACTAAGTGGATGGCTTCCAGGGGGAAGGTACACTTCATTTCGAGGCTTCTCTATCTTACAAATCCAGACAGTCAACCTCTTTGATCTCTTGATCTTTTTTTTCTTTTTCTTTTTTGAGCACCCTCTTTATCTATGTTCAGAATGACTATCACTGCACTTGTGTACTAAAACATGTTCCAATTAGGGAGATTGTTTGTATGAGAAAATTACAAGACTCCAAATGTGTCTTATATTCATGTCTTTCCAGCAGTTTCTATAATCTGAATTACCATATGAACAACCAGCTTTATCAACTGGATGGACCTTATCTAACTAATGAGTTATGGCCTTAACATTTATGCATGTTTTGAATGCATCTTAGTAGGCATCCATTTAGCCATACATTCTAATGAGATTTCAACCATGCAGGAGCTTAAAAAGCAAAATACAAAGTTCATATGAGGCTGCAAGGCGTGCTGCTGCCTTACCCATTTTGCTTTGTCATGGAACAAGTACGAATCTTTATAAATCCACAGGCCAATGTTGCAGTTTATGCTCCTCGATATATCATTAGTTTTAGAAGTCTTCTTTCTTTTGGGCTGTCATTCCATGCAATCTGATCTGCACAAGCTTGGACCAACAATGGCTGCAAGAATGCATTGATTGCATGAAGCAGACATATTATGTAATATATATTGGTGACTGAATGTAATCAATTTTTTATATGTAATTTCATATATTGTAATTGTGTTTTGTAATGTAATGTATAAATAACAAATAATATAATATGTAGTTATTGTATTTTTATTTTTTTGCATGCATTTACATGATCAAAATTAAATTTATTTTTTTCAGATGCATTTAGTTAAAAATAATAATTAGTTTTATATATAAAAGAATATGCTTTTTAACCATTTCTTCTCAAAAAATTTCTAATAGAATATAGGCTTTAAGATAAAAATAAAATGCTTTTAAAAGAAATTTAATAATACAGGTAAATATAAGTTTTTGTGAAAAAAGAAAAAAAAAACCCGGGTTGAACCCGGAAACCGGAATCTGGGTTTTTTAAAACCCGGATTTCGGACCGGGTCTGATCCGGCTTAATCCGGACTGGGTTCCGGCCCGAATTTGAGACCCGGGTTCCGGTCCGGATGTACCTGGATTTCCGGGTTGGTACCTGGATTTCTGGGTTGGAACCTGGATGAACAGTTCTAGTATACGACAAGTCGCGCGTGTGTATGTGTAACGTTATTTTGAGTTCAGTGTATATTAATAGAACGATGTCGTTTAGTTTAGTGAATAACGGAAGTAATAAAGGGAAGCATGAAATGGTGCCGTATTGGTTAAATGAACAACTATAAAAACAGAATGGAAGGGAATACTACGTAAAGAATTCAGTATCTCTCTGACCCTCTCTCTCTATTTCTTGGAGCTTTACTTGTCACTGGGAGGGGGGTTCAACAAAATATCCCTTCCACTCCCAATATTCCTTGGTCTGGAATTAACAAACAGTTAAAAGAAAGTAAGATGCCCGACGGCCCACAGCCTTTTTATTGACCAACTAATTTTCTCCGACACCTATACGCCAGACGCCCCACCTGTTCCTCGTACTCAGCGAACTTGGTCGAGTGTAAAGTTGTAAACAATACCAGCGGCAGCCGGTGCGGAGGAACTGTTCACGGTCACGGACACGGTTACACGAGTGCACAAAGAAAGTTGGATGGCCATCTTTACATCCTCTATATCCTTCGAATGTAGACACGAGAATTAGGTGAGGAGTTTGAAGTACAGCTGCGAGGTGAAGTGAGTCCCAATACGAAAATGAGGGAATTGGACATGTTCAGGAACAAAGATATATATTCTCGCTCCCAGTCCCAGAAGAGCTCGGGTTCTTATTGCTGTATATTGCTGGTCAGCATGGCTGTGGGTGAGTTATACTCTGATCAACAACCTCTTCTTTCCAACGGAGGTCATGATAACGAGTACAAGATCAAGGAAACGCGCATATTCTTATCATTGGCCAGATGGGTTCTCAAATTCACTATGTGGGTCGTGTTCGTTGCATGGGTTGCTCTCTTTTTTCTCGTTCCCACAGACTTCGGGACCGGCCTCTACGATGTCTGGGTCAGTGCTACCAGTGGAACTCTGTTCGGGGAGACAGGTGCTTGTTTAGTGTATTTTATATTTTTGTAATTTTTTTTATAAAATTACAAAATACAACTTAAAAAAAGAAAACAAAATACGGGACAGAAAGTTAATATCTTCGCTGATATATTGATATTTGCTGTAATTTCTGTGGCTGCCCTTGATCTGTGTTCTCTCCACGACCCCCATCTTCAAGCTTTGTCCTTCAAGCCTGAAAAGAAATGCAGCTGACCCAAAAGCCATACACAGCTTCTCCATCCGAAAGACGGAAACTGAGTTTTACCATTTTTAGCTTTCCTTTTATTTTCAGGTGGATTTCGAAAATACTACCATTCGAAAGATGCCTCGATTTTCAGAACATCCATGTCAACGTTTTGTTTAGATGTTAAGATAAGTTGAGATGAATTTAATTTTTTATGAATAATAATGAGTTAAAAGTATCAAGTAAGTTTTGTGGAGTTCAAATACCAAACTCCATTTTAGATGTTAAGATGAGTTTGGAGATGTTTATAAAAAGTTAAAAAAGCTTATGAGTTCTACGTATAAATATGTGTTGAGTTGAAAGAAATTATAGATTTCACATGTAAAGAAGTTTTAAGTTGATATGAATTTAATAATTTGAGAGTTGAGTATTTGAATGTTAGATATAATTTAAAATTAAAATAAACTGAATTGATTTCAATTGAATCTAATAACCAAACGATATCTCACAAGAATAAAAAATCCCCATTTTTGTGTTATAAAATTTATTTTACGCTTTTCGTTAAAGATTTCAACTTTAGAGAAGGGTGTTGGAAGGACTTCAGATACTCATCAAAACACAGGGTTAAAATGGGTGTGAAACTCGGTGCATTTAAAAGGAGAAGGGGGGTAAAGATATAAAAAAGGAAATGTTTGCCCTTTAACAGTGAACACATTTCCTTTTTTTAAGTTGGATGAATTTATAGTTGAGGTACCATGTGGAATGTGAAGGCAACAAAAGTGTTATACTCTTTTATATTTATAAAAATAACTACGTAAACAAATTATAAAAGGTTATTATTGCTCTTTATAATTCGAACTCACCATCACATTCATGCTTAGTGGTCTAAAGAGTTTGCCGCGGTGTACTTTTCAGGGAGCGTCTTGCTGTTATACAGTGGCCCCATTATCATTATCGCCTTTCTTGCTGTTCCATATCTTCTCGTCTCTGGGGAAGAGCAACAGAAAGAACAACTACAAGAGTAAGTGATTCTTTTGCACTTTTACAAGTTCTTCTTGTATTTGTGTTACTTACAGACCAGATTATTGGAACTTGGATAACCAAAAACAGAGGCATCGACCCAATATGTCTGTTTAAATTCTAATACTTCCAAAAAAATAATCTATTACAGGAAAAGGCCTCCAAGATTCCGACTGTGGACTTTTCCCGTTCTGGTGGATGGACCATTTGGGGTCGTTTCCGCTGCCGAATTGATTGGCATAGTCCTCTTTGTTATGTTTGTTCTCTGGGCAGTTTATGCCTATACGGTAGTGAACTTTGAAATTTTACCTAGCTATGGCGACTTGACCCTCGAAGAGAAGAGGTATGATATTATTTTTTGGGTTTGGTTGGGTATTAGTCTGTATTAGAAGTGACATGCTTTAACTAGGCAATATCAGGCGTGTTCCAAATAAATCTGATTTCCCCTATTTTTCAGGTTGTTTATGTTGCAAATGTCAGCATATACTTTTGGTTTAATTGCATTATCTTGCTTGGCTTTTCTCTTTCTCCCAATCGCGAGGGGGTCGATTCTCCTCCGCCTTGTGGATATACCTTTTGAGCATGCCACCAGATATCATGTTTGGTTGGGAAATCTCACAATGTTCCTCCTTACCCTTCATGGACTTTGCTACATGATTTTATGGGCGATACGGGGCATCATACCGTCTGAAGTGAGTGTTCATACTGAATTATTTATTGCCTCTGCAGATAGAAACTGTGTTAAAAACTCATCACTGTTTTTATGTGTATGCATATTTCTCAAATTAATTTTATAGTCCTCTTACTTGTTAAACATTGTTGAAACAACTTTATGATGCTTCTGATAAAAAACTAGTCCCGTTTGGATTCAGAGTTAATCTCAACTTATCTCATCTAATTATTACAACTTTTCCAAATTCCCACACAAAATATAATAAGCAATTCAACTTTTTCAAATCCCAAAACATGAATAATATTAAAAAAATAATATTCTAATAATATTTTATTTAACTTTTATCTCAACTCATTATCCAAACCTCACCTAAAGCAGCATGTACCAAGGAAAGACAAAAATTAGTGGTTATAGGGAAGACCAAAAATAATTGTTATACCTTTTTCTAGCACCTATGACATTATCTCTATGGAAATGCATACAAGTGCTCTTTTTATTTTTATTTTTACCCTAGTTTATTCCTTAAGTTCTTGTTATGGATATTTCGGATAATTATGTGGTACCCATGTCGCTTGAAACTTCAAGTTGTTTGAGAAGTTGGATAGAATAGTTTTTCACTACGCATTGTGGATTTTTAATTTTGGGTTAGATACTAAAGTAATTATTGTGTTTAGACATACTAGTTCCTAAATTATAACTGAGTTTCTTCTTCCCTATGCTTTTTACTTTGATCTAATCAGTCTTTTTCATTAGTTTTCCTTTAAGAATCGGTTAAAACGCCACTTAGCAGAAAGGACTGAATGCATGTCATTTAAAACATAAAAGAATAAAAATATTAATTAAACAACAAAATAATTAAGAAAAAGACAAACATACTGCTTGGGTGGTCGTCCAAGGCTTGGCTTGGGTTGCATGACCCAGGCCGATGACTGGGCCTTCAGCTAGTCTTTGCCTCCCACTTTTCTCTTTTTAATTATTCTTTTGTTTTTTAAATGTTTTGTTTTTTATATTTATATTTTCTTACAATGACATGTGGCACTTAATTAGTGATTAGTTTTGACGTGACATTTTAATGAATTATTAGCGAAAGAGAAATACTATAAGGAAGCTTTACACTATACACTTCCACTTGACCAACATGCGATTTGTCATTTTTTTCCTTATATTTAAACACACATATTTAAGCATTAAGATAGAAGGGCAAAAATGAAATAGCACATGTTAAAGGTAGATGTTTGTGGTGTAAGGCTTCCATGTAGAATTTCTCTTAGACTGATTTGGAAAAATTTGAAAACACAAGGACTAAAAGGTTCAAAATTAAAGTTTAGGGACTAACCTGCCTAAAAGAAAAAACACAAAAACTGTTTTAGTATATAATCCCTTTAATTTTGGTATACCGAATATTTCAAACATGAGGCTTTGTGGTACATTTTAACAGATATTGGGCCTGGTCAAATAAATTGTGGCATGTTCATGACTCATGCTTTACAGGATGAATTTTAACCTTTTTTTTTTTTGTCCTTTTTAGTTATGTGCTTCTATCTACACTGATTGATGAAGATTTGATGGGGCTGAAAGGATTTTTTTGTTTTGTTTATAATAACTCATGCTCTTGGGATGCAAGACTGAACTATTTTTCTGTGGTTTACCCCACTATGTAGTGAACAAAAAATGTTGACTTCAAGAGTTGATTAAGACAAAAAATAAAAAGACAAACTGACATCGAAATTTCTTTAACGAAATTCTCTTGTTTCTTCTTGTTACCTCTGTTTGACTTGTCTTATTACTTCCTTGAGAAATTGGAAGAAACATGGAAACAAAGAAAGTTCTCTTTAAAATTTTTTTCCTTAACTTGTTGGGTTCCATGCAGATAATTGAGTGGAAAAGTGACGGTGGAGCGAACCTTGCTGGGGTTATCTGCTATGTATTTGGTCTATTGATATGGGTGACAACACTTCCTCCTGTGAGGAAGCGATATTTTGAGCTTTTCTTCTATACACATCAACTCTATGTGCTTTTTGTCATTTTCCTGGCTTTGCATATTGGTGATACGAATTTTAGCAAAGTTTTTGGGGGAATATTTCTGTTCATGCTTGATCGCTTTTTAAGGTTCTGTCAATCACGTACGACTGTCAACATAGTTTCGATGAAAAGCCTTCCGTGTGGAACAGTGAAATTGGTGCTTTCCAAACCTGGAAGTAAGATTAGTTCAACAATTTGTTGTTTTATTGTGTTCTGTTTTTGACCAAAAATCTTAGAGCGTCCTCTTTGATTATGTAGACCTGCGGTACAATGCCCTCAGTTTCATCTTCCTACGAGTGCGGGAAATATCTTGGCTGCAATGGCATCCTTTCAGTGTTTCATCAAGTCCATTGGATGGTAAGTATCATCTTTCTGTGCTCATAAAGGCTTTTGGTGACTGGACATCAATGCTAAGTCGGAAAGTCTCAAATATCACTGAGGATTCTCAAATAGAGCTACCTTTACTACCCCACGGTCAGATTATGGCTTCTGTGGAGGGGCCTTATGGGCATGAATCGCCATACCACTTGATGTGAGTACTCTGTTCATCATATGCATATGTGTGTGCCACCATAATGGATGCCATAGTAAATGGCTAATACATGTTCCTTTCTCCTGGTGAGTTCGCCCGGGGCGAGGGGAGGAGGACACTAAACCAAAACTACAAAGACACAAAATGATGATTCATCAGGACACCTGTATTTTTTTCATACCATCCATAATTTTAATGAAAAACTCAAACTGGCAGCACATTTGTATGGTTTGGTAGTAAGATGAGAATTTTGAGTTTTAAGATAAAATATTAAAATATTAAATTTTAATATTATTATTGTTTTGGAATTTGAAAAAGTTAAGAAAAAGTTGAATTATTTATTATATTTGATATGGGGATTTGGGAATGTTGTAATGATGAGATGAGAATTTTGAGTTTGAGATGAAAATTTTGATGGGCCAAACCAAACCTTATAGTTTGGGAAAATTTGCTGCGGTTTCTGAATAGTAAGCTTGAATGTTATTGCCAGTATTCTATCCATTTTCTAGCAGTGGATTTTACTAAATTATCTGTTACTTCTATTGAAAAATGTACTGTGCATTTTTTAACTGGTTAACAACTTTTGTCCTCTTAGGTATGAAAAGCTTGTACTGGTTGCAGGAGGTAGTGGGATCTCTCCATTTTTAGCTATATTGAGTGATATTCTCCATCGTACTAAGGATAAAAAAACTTGTGTACCAAGAAATGTTTTACTTGTTTGGGCTGTGAAAAGGTCGAATGAGCTATCTCTTTTTTCCTCTACTGGTGTGGAGTCAATCTGTTCCTTTTTCTCTGATAAATTGAATATCGAAGTTCAAATGTATGTCACTAGAGAATCAGAGCCTTCATTGGTAAGTTAAAAGTCTCCTGTTTCTTATCTTATCTATGCTGTCATTTTCTCGATCAAGATCATCTCTTCAGTCTAGATTTGACTGTTGCTGATGCAGGAGGAGGGTAATATCCACAAGGCTACAAGCTCTTCTGTTTTCTCTATAGGAGGGGGCATTTCAGCCTTGGTTGGCACTGGAAATAAGATATGGGTTGGATGCTATGTTATCATATCTACAATTGGCTTCGTTATCTCTTTGAGTTTGTTAGACATCTGTTACATAAATCCTTTTAGTATATCATATTGGTGGTACAAAGGCCTTCTTTTTGTAGCATGCATGGTTGTTAGTGTTTTAATCTATGGAGGCTTTGTGGTTGGTTTATGGCATCTTTGGGAAAAAAGGACCTTAGCCATGGAGGAAAGTCAGGAAGATGGGGTAAAGACTGACATGATGCAGCCTAACGAAGTATTCACAGAAAAGAACTTATACCGGGAAACTCTTGCTAGTTCATATTCAGTTCGGTATGGTTGCAGACCAGACTTCAAAGGTATGTTTCCAATTTTTTATGGCAGGAGGTAGTTGTTAATATTTTAATAATAAATAGGTTTCAGGTCAAATATCAAGTAGGGTGGCCCCTTAGGGTGCGGGGCTTATTTATTCTAACAGACATATTTCTCTGATACTTGAAAGCCAAGCTACCAATTAAAATTTCAGTAACGTTAAATATTTTCTTCAGAATGGATGCCAGATTCTATTGAATAAACTGCAAATACAATTATTTATTCTGTAACGGCTCATGAGCTTGAGAAGTTAAAAGAAAAATGTTCCATGTTAGCATGTTTGCATATATGGGTTCATGGTTTAAGGTTTAATCACAAAACTGACCAGGTTCGATTAGGAGAAATGAACAAGTTGAATTTCTTGTTCTTTCATGGTATAAACCAGATGCCGCCAGATTAAACAGCATTGACGACAATGTCTATGTCAAGCAAAATTTGCGGTACCTATCAAAAAAAAAAAAAAAAAGAGGTAAGAAGAAAATGAAGGAAGAATAGGGCAACTCGATTCATCAACTAATTAAGGTCTTTTAGTAATTGACTTTTTGTCGATACTATATTCACAGATATCACCTAAGGCTTACATCACAAGGTCATGCGCTTAACACTTCGTCTTAGCCCTGGGCATATATGGTTTCATGCTGTAGTGTTGAGAAGCTGATTTTACCTCGGTGCTTTGCAATATCAAAATTGCAAACTGTCACAGCATGCGTGAAAATGTTTTTCTTTCTACAGTGTTCTTAATATTTGTTGAAATGGAAATTCCGCTTCAACAAATAGCAAGTATGTTTGGTACTAGATTGCTGCTTTCTGACATTTGAAATTTGTTAATCTGATGTCAAAACCCACATGGGCTTTCATCTGATTTATAAGGTACCAAACTGTTTTCTTGACTCCATATTTATTTTTGCTTGCAGAAATTTTTGGATCAGTATCAGCTCGTTGGGGGTCTGTTGATGTGGGTGTCGTTGTGTGCGGTCCCCAAACTCTTCTCTCTAGTGTAGCTAAAGAGTGTAGGTCGCAGAATTTGAAAAGAAGAAACTATGATCCGATCTTCCACTTCAACAGCCATAGTTTCTCTTTGTAGGGTTATAGTCAAGGCTTCTCTCTTAGCATATTTATAGGCTTGACACGCTTTGAATTTCTTGTACGTAAATGGCTTGGGTCTGCTGAAAACGATGATTGATATTCTGATATCGGACGAGTGGAAATTTCCTAATGCTAGGTTATCTTATCAAAGCTTACCCATAGCTTCCATCTTCCAAAGAGAGAGATATATATATATATATATATATATATATATATATATAAATATATGTCAAGCGTTGATTATTCTATTGCTTAGCAAATGATAATCCCTTATATACTTGATGAATCTATGAAGTCAGCCTTAGCATCGGAAGAATGGAAAAATAAAAAATAAAAAAACAAAGCCGATCAACAGGAGTCAACTTGACACTATATGTACACATGAGATATTTTGGGGGCAGCGGAATATTTTTAACGAATAGTATTGTTATGTTTATCAATCAAAGCGTTGGCTATGTGAACTACCATATGGGTTTAGGGTAATTGTAATGTTAAGAAACCAGAATTGACGGAAGAAAAACTGATATTGAAGAGAATACTTCTGCATACTTTATTATGTAAAACAGATTTGAGATTAAAAAGTCGTTCAACAAATGGCAAAAAATTAGTGAAGATATAGATGGCATCAGACTTTTGCTTAATTGGAAATAACCAAGTATAGCGGGTAAAATGATCAACAAATGAGATATAGTATATGAAGCCCAACTGAGATACATAAGGGGTTGGGCCCTAAAGATAAAAACAAACTAGAGGTAAAGGCCTATTCTAGATGCTTTGACTAGGAGAAAAGGATAATTAGCGAGACTTTACCAGCGGACATTCTGGACATTTGAAAACATCTTGGATAGGGCTGGAAGGCAAATACTGTGTGCGCAGAACATGATTGATGAGTGCTAAGGAAGGATGACCCATTTGACAGTGCCATTGAGTAAGAGAAGTTGTCTCGCTGACATTGACGGTGGGAGAGGAAGTGTTGTGAACTGGAAACACGTAGAGATTGTCATGGGTTGGCTTGGTGAGAAGAGTTTTCTTGGTCAAGGAATCGTTTACAGAGAAGTGAGATGAGTGAAATTAAAAAAAAACAATTGTTATCTATGCTAAAACGTAGAACAGATACGAGGTTTTTTGTGATGGAAAGGACATGAAGCAAATTGCGAAGAAGAAATGGAGAGGAAGAAGTAGATAAAGAGGATTCACCGTGATTGTGGATGGGGAGACCCGTGCCATCTCCAACTTGAATGGTCTCACTACCAGTGTACTGCTCAGAGGACAGGTTCAAGTTAGACAAATCGTTGGTGATGTGGTGGGTTGCCGCAGAGTCAGGGTACTAGACGTTATCTGAGGGTGAACTTGGAGTAGTGTAATTAGTAGAGAAGGTATTTGGAGTAGAGGAATGAGCAGAGAAATTAGTTGGAGATTCAAACTATTAGGAGTGATTAAACCTATGCCTACATTGGAGTGCAACATGTCCATACTTGTTACAGACTTGACAAGTGGGTCGTTGTGTGTTGGTTTATTGGGTTCCATTGTTGGGGAAGAAGGATCTACCTCCATGAGAATTGGACAATATTCGTCCCCATCCACGACCTTGTCTACCACCAAAAGAAGAGCCACGACCACGATAAGAATTTGCTACACTGAAATTAGCAGAAAAATCAAGTGATGGTGCATTGAGTTTGGCATTATGAGAGAGGCAATTTTCATGGATTATGAGAAGCTGATATAGCTCATGAGAGGTTAGTGGGTCGGTTAGTGTGGTGATAGAGGTGATGAAAGACTCATAAGATGAGCCTAAATGATTGAGAAGGTAAGAGACAAGTTCCTTCTCAGAGATGGTATTGTCACAACCCCATCCTATCATGAGTGAGACCGTGATCCCGTACTTATTCTTTTTCCTATTATAACTGTATATTATTATTATGACTACATGCACATATTTTTTTTAAGTAAAATAATACGTGATAGGCTCGTTCGCATCATGCATGAACTCTAAATTTTTAAACTAAAAAGAAACACCTGATAGACATACATTTATATTCATTTATAAAGGACTCTCAGAGTCCGTCATCCATTCATCTAATGTAACTATTTTAAACAAAAAGGGACTCAGTCCCTACAGTTCTTAAAGAAAACTAACTTAAAGTAGGAGAGTTTTCCCTCACCCCACCATAAAATATACATTATACCCAAATGTTTCTTGTTTAAAAGTTAACCCAAATAAACATCCCCATGTGGGTCCATTCTCATAACATAAGAAAAAATATGTCGTCACAAAAAAGAGACCGAACTACCAAGGGACTACTAAATGTCTGCCCCTCCCTCCTCAGTAGTACCCAGCTCCTCAGCTGCTTCATCTGTACCTAGACATTTAAAACATAAACATAAAGTGAGTCTAATACTCAGTAAGCAGTACACCATGTTATTAACATAATAAGCATTTAGTATTTTCTTTTGAAAAACATGCATCCACAAACAATTACTAATTCTGGCAATACTTTCATGCATAAACAGGTTAAAAGTTTAGTCATGCTTTCATGCATATACTTACTTCTTGCTTTCATGCATATCTTTACTTCTTACTATTATGCATACACTTATTTCATACTTTCATGCATAATCTTTACTTCTTATTTTCATACATACTTATACATCATACTTCCATGCATACGCTTATTTTCATTTTTCACCTTCTTTTAGCCGATACACTATTACACCCCCGTGTGTTGGGGTTAGCGGTTTTTTTGGACCTGGATTCCACTCGTGGCCACAGGTTAGGAACCCCTTTCTGTCAGGGAGCAGTATTGGGTACACTACCAGTACTACTTATCCGGGATTGCAATCTGCTCATTTCTTTGGTACCCTTTCCATTCATAAGGCCATTACATATTTTTATATATTAACCTTCGTTAATTTTTTGCTTTCTTTACGGTCAAGCATTTTCAGTATCTTTCTTAGGCCAATGCATATGCATTTATTTTGGAAAATAATATTTCATGTCATGCTTATATATAAGTAGGACATTAATTATTTAAAGGAGCATGTATGAAAATCTTATGACTTAGAATCTACGTGTATGCATTATCATATACACATACAAACAATTATAATTGATAGGGTGCTTAACATGGCTACCAAGAAAGGCTTGTACATAATATAAATTCGTTTATTCTTTAATTAGAGGAACGTTTGAAAAGTGATAGAGAGATATTCTTTCACAAGAGAACTTGGCATAGGAGCATGGTTATAGCTACTTACCTCAATCCGCTTCAATTCCTTCATAGTTAGTAGGTCCTAATCCAATAAATAACAAGTGTGTTAATACTCATCCAACATCCTTTAGGCCTCCCTTTAACTAGAAACTAAAATATTATAAATCTAACGTCATTTTCTATCCTTAACATTACTTCAAATAACTACCCTCTCGAATAATCCTTACAAGAGTAACATAAGCATAATAATTAACCTAGTTAACACATATTGTTTAGTTAAGCATAATATAGAAAATAACTAGAATAGGCTATTAAGAAATTCAAATCCTTAGCATCAAAGTTTATAGGATTACATATAGCCATAATAATCTAACACCTCTAGCCTCCTAAGGAAGAAAACATAACACCACTTTCAAAATAAACTCTCAACACAAATACTCATACCAAATTTATCCTAAGAATCATTTAAGATTTTAAGTAAGCTCATTTGTTAAAAACCCTTTTTTTATTTCAAATATATGAAAGCACAACACCAACACAACCTCCTTACATATTTGGTTACTCAAAACAGTCCATAAACATATATACATGAAAGTCACCACATCAACACAGCCCCATCCATATTCGGTTACCCAAAACAGACCATAAATATATACATATATATACATGAAAGTCATCACATTAACACAACCTATACATATTCAGTCACTCAAAACAGGTTATATATATATATATGGAAATCATAACACCAACACAGCCCCATATACATACTCGGCTAAACAAAACAGGGCATAATTATGTATACAAAAATCACAACAACAACACAACCCCTATAGTATTCAGTCACTCAAAACGGGGCATATATATGTATATACGAAAACCACAACATCAACACAGCCCCTATACATATTCAGCTACACAAAACAGGGCATGAATATATGTATATAAAATCACAACATAAAGAGATGTAAAAATAGAAACTGAACATAAATTTTACACATGGTTCGGTTGGTCTTAAACAACACCCCAAAACCGAATAGATATATACAAGATAGGCCATGAATTTCGAAACCCATATATTACCCATACTAAGAAATGAGTTAGGAACCTCTTACCCTCAACTTCTTCACTTCTTGGAAGATGAAAACAAGCTTTAAACTTCAAGCTATGGACAGACCCAAAATGGGTATGGAAGAGAAGTGTATGGCACGGTTTGGGGGAAAACAAATTTCTTTCTTTCTCTTGGAGGTCACACGGCTTGAATAATGGAAAGGAAATTTTGGTTTTCCCTTGAATTGGAAGATGAAGGAAGAATAAGAGAGAAATGGAGGTGGGTGTCGGCTTTGGAAGAAATGAGAAGACTTGTAATTTCCTTGGCTTACAACTGATGGAAGGAGAAGGAAATAAGGAGGTTTAGTCAAAGCTTATCTTGGTTTGGTGAGGAACGGACGGCTTGAATCGAATATGAGAAGATAGTTATTCCACCTACCCCAATCCAATGGTATAAAATCAATGGGCCAAGTTCATAAATAATTAAATTTAAGGATTTAAGAGAAATATATTATGGGTATTAAAATCATGCGCTCAACTTATTTTAATAATCCACATAAAATAAAAACACACACATCTTAAAATAAAATAAAATAATAAAATAAAAAAAATATTTACCTTAAAATATTTAACTTAAGGAATAAAATAAAATGACGTAAAGACCCACGTAGTAAGACTCGGGTATTACAGGTATCACCAATGGCTGCTAAGGAATCGGCAAGTAAACGTACTTTGATGAAGTAATCTGAGATGGATTGTTCACCCTTAGAGAGATTTGTAATATGGAATCAAATATGAAATTCTTTGGCCCGGGAATGGGATGAGAACATGGAGGCTAAGGAGTTTCGTAGATCTCGGGCAGTGGTGGAAGAAGAACATGTCCCAAAATTGATTTGGAGAGAGAGGAAAACAGCACACTTAGGACTAGTTGGTCTGTGTGTTTCCAGAGAGCATAAGCAGGGTTGGGTTTTACGGGTTGACTAGGAGTATCAGCCAGAAATTCAAAAGGACTTGGTAGCTTGCCATCAACATAGCAGTACAAGTCCTGACCACATAGGTAAGTTGATGTTTGAACCTTCTAGAGAAGATAATTCTCTGTAGTAAGTTTGGTGGTGACTATATGGGAGAAGGAAGAGGGGATAGAAGAAGGGGAAGGAGAGGAGGAAATGGCCATGGATCAGAGAAACTGGCTAAGTCGAGTGGCTCTTGATACCGTGTTAAGAAACCAGAATTGACGGAAGAAAAATAGAGATTGAAGAGAATTCTTCTGCATACTCTATTATGTAAAACAATGGTCTATATATAGATTTTACAAAAGAATCAAAGAAGGAATAAAAGAATAAATGTTTGTTACATCACAGTAGAGAGAATTGTATTTTATTTACAACTGTACTCTGTAGTGATTGTTTTCATTCTGTTGTGATTCTTCTGAAGGTGCAATGGTATGCTTTGCTATGCATGTAATGGTTTGCTGAGTGGCAGTATTTACGTTAGACGCACATATGCTAATATGTAACACTCCCTTCCCTTACTTTAAGAATGTCATGTCTTATGTAAATAAAGTCAGAGATTTCCATAATTAAATAAAAACATTGTTTATCTCATAAAAGGGTTAATAAAATAAAATGTGCTAAAAACATAACCATAGCTTATCAAATAAACTAAAGTAGACAATACAATCATAAAATAAAAGTTAACTAAAGTTTATCAATCTGCTCCTCCTAAGTCTGGCATGCCTGCTCATGCTTATCATCATCCTCACCTGGGTAGTTAAAAACATAAAATAAAACTAAAATGAGTCGATAACTTAGTAAGAAATCCATCACAACATAAACATAATAAACATAAGACTTTTTATAAAAATTTTCATGCTTAAGAGAATGTAAAATCATGACTATTCATACTTATGCTTATGTTATATATGACTTGTCTTGATTTATCTGAATTGGTTAACACACTAAGGGTGGATAGCGGGGCCCCGCATCCTGTTCGCTTGTTCTCTAGCCCCTACCTGGGCGGGGTGGGGGCCCAAATCGTCATATGCTGGCGATGGTGTATCTGCTCGCATATGTGAGTCTAGCGAGGTAGGGGGTGAGCTAGGCCCGAGCCCACCTGTATATTCCCTCGTCCGGATAGCTTATATATATATACTTATAATAGAAAGACACCATTTCATTAATCCTAACTAAACTTGCCCCCCGTTTCGAGACTCTCCACTCTCACTCTCAAATCTCTCAAACCATCTCTCTCTCTCTCTCTCTCTCTCTCTCTCTCTCTCTCACCCTCATGCCATCACTCACCTTTCAAATCTCAGCTGTCGTCGTTGCCCACAACTCACGCAATCTCTAAGCATCAAATAAGCATTTTCCCTCCATCTCTATCAGTATCTTAAAAACCCTCTACTTTTATTTTTTATTTTTTATTTTTTTTTAAGTTTTTCAATCTATTGGTTATGGATGATGAGATTGATTACTGGATTTTCAGGATGAGATTGTATTTGTGCTGTGGAGGATTATATCGTGATTTGTGGGTATTGAATTGAATGGTTGATTGTATGTTAATTTGGGACTAATTTAGGATTTCAATCCAACCCTAATTTATGTTAGGGTTTTTGATTGAAACCCTAAATTAGGTTAGGGGCTCATACTAAAACCTCTAACTTAATATGATTTGGGGTTTCATTTTTGAAATCCTAATTCTTGAGTTTCAAAATTTAAACCCCAATAAATTGTGATTTGTATGAGTTTAGTTGTTATATGATTTTTGTATCATGTTAGGTATTTGTGAGTCAATTTCATAGATAGTTGGTTAAGTCCAAATACTAGCATTAGTTCTTGTAACATCCAGACTCAAAAGTGTGATTTTTATTTTTGTGATTTTGATTTATTTCATTTATTTATCTATTATTTTTATTTTTATTATTTCCAGATTTTAACAACGGATCAAATTAAAAAAGGGTTTGTATTTCATTAGGAAGTTTCCTTATTGACATAGTTATCCTTCAAATTCCTAGATTAGAACCAACACTCAAATTCTCTATCCAATCTCCTGAAAACTGACGTAAAACCCTTTCCCTCACCGATAAAACCCACCCCGAGACCCTCTAGAGTTAAACACAAGGAAACCTTATACACATAGCCACTGTAGCAGCCTCTACAAACTGAGAACCCATCTCCTTCAACCAAGCAGCTACCACTTCACCGAAAACCACCTAAGAAGACGTTGTCAGCAAGTCTCCCTAACACCCATGCGTGCATTGACCCATCTCTCTCTACTTCTTATAACCAGCAACCTGTGTGTTTTACCAGCCACCTTTGACCATCCTAGAGGACAGCAGGTCACCTTTTAGGCAGCATAGAAACTGTCTGCTGGTTGTTTCATGACGAACCCACACCTTTGCGGTAAGCCCAGGACTGTCCGCTGCCCTCTATTGTTTCGGGTTGACAGTTTCTCTCTCTATCTCTATCTCTCTCTCTCTCTCTCTAGCTTATGCCACCATGACTAGCTCTCAGATCCACCACCACCATAGTCTCCTCTCTTGGTGAGTTAAAGCCCTTTCGTTCACAATCTATTTACTTTGTCTTCAACCTTCCCAAAATACCCTTCTTAGTAAGTTGAGTTTTGCTGGGGGCTGGGGGTGAGTTTTTATCTGGGTTGTGTTTTAATTGGGTGGGCTTGAATTATTTTAGAAACTTTCACAATCGTTTAAGTGGGTGGATTTCTTGTGGGTTTGATGATTTTAATGGGCTAGTTGTGTTTATAGAAAACTGTTTTAGTGTATTTGAGTGGGCTGTTTTCCTTGGTTGGGGCTGGGCTGTTTTACTTAAATAAATATATTAGAATGATTTTATAGAAAGTATTTAAGGGATTATAAAACACAAATTTAAAGTATACTTTTAAGTATCATTTTTGAGCCTATTATTTAGTTAATATTCCAATTGACTTTTTAACTGGATTTTCATAAAATGATAAGTTATATTTTAAATAGAAGTTAACGAATATGTTATGAGTTCTGAATAATATTATTAAGTATTTAGAATGCTACGACACGTCCTTCTAGAAAAGTTAGTGACGATTTGTGCCTCGTATAGGTCACAAGCTACGATGTAAGATTATTAAAGCAGCGCTAAGAGGTAAATAGTATAATCATATAAATGCATGTGTACAGTAAATATTATTATTATGTATGAAAATATGATGTGCTTATGATAGCTATGTACACTATGCTAAGAGCCAAGTCAAGGTTAGATTCCTTCCATGATTTTTGATGAATTATAACATGATGCTTGTATGTATGGATTTGTTGCTGGATGGACTGAATATTATTTAAAAGTCACGTATGCCATGTAATGTTCACGTAGTATTCAAGTCACATATGTCATGTAATGTTCACGTAGTATTCAAGTCATGTATGCCATGAAATGTTCATGTAGTAATTTAAGTCAAATATGCCATGTAATAAAATAACCAGATCATGTATGCCATGTTTATGTAAGTACTTAGATTATGTATGCCATGTTCATGTAGTACTAAATCATGTATGCAATGAAATGTCATAAAATGTTTAAATCATGTTAGGCCATGTCATGCTGTGTTGCGCCATGTACAAGAAAATGCCATGTACAAGAATATATCATGTTATGCCATGCCATGTACAAGAATATGCCATGCTAGAAAAGTCCATGAAGTCCAAGAAAGTTCTCATGCATTAAGAAAGACAGATATTTTAAGGTGAAACAGATCCAAGTGTGTTCACCACAAGTTATGCTAAGATGGTGCCACAGACTCAAGCGTGGTTACCACAAGTTAGGTGAAACACGGACTCAAGCATGCTTCACTCCACGTACAAATTATACAAGTTAAGTTAAACACGGATTCAAGTATGTTTCACTCCATGTCATGCAAGTTAAGTAAAATACGGATTCAAGCATGTTTTACTTTATGTTACACAAGTTAGGTGAAACACGGACTCAAGCGTGTTTCACTCTATGTTATGCAAGTTAAGTAAAACACGGACTCAAGTGTGTTTTACTCCATGTTACGCAAGTTAGGTGAAACACAGGATCAATCGTGTTTCACACTATGTTATGCAAGTTAAGTAAAACACGGACTCAAGCGTGTTTTACTCCATTTTATGCTAGTGAAGTGAAACATGGATTGAAACGTGTTTCACTATATGATAAGTTATGAGGTGCCACGGACTCAATTGTGGTACACTATAAGGTAAGTGAAACACGGACTTAACTTTGTTTCACTCCATGTTATGATCAGTTATGCAAGTTAAGTGAACACAAACTCAAGCGTGTTTCATTCCATGTTATGACAAGTTATGAGGTGTCATGGACTTAAGCGTGGTTCACCATGTAATAAGTAAAATACAAGATAAACAAGTTACTCATGCATTCACGTTTCATATTAGCCATATTTTGTATATTTACGCTCATGTTAATGATGTATAGACATGCTATGAAAATCTGTGAATGATATATGTATGTTATGAAGAGTCTTTCGAAAAAAAAAATTAAGTCTATGATAAGTTATGTAATATTTTACGGTATGATGTGCTATCTACTGAGTCTTCGACTCATTTTTGTTTGTCTCTGTTTTCTTCTATGTTTAATTGTCACAGATGAAGTTTATGTTGATGCGGAGCTAGATGGCTAGGATTAGATCTAATTCAAGGACTTAAAATTAAATAAGTGCTCTTTTCACAAGGCTTAGTTCTTTTATGTCTTATTTAAGACTAGTTTATGTTTTGTGTTATTTTCAGTTTCATGTTTCAAAAATAGTGATGTTCAGTTTAAGTGATGTTTTCAATAAATGAGGTATTTTAGGATATGAGTCTCTTTACCTGGTACTATGTTATGAATGTTAGTAATATTTCTATCCTACGGGAAGGGGGTGTTACAGTTCTAGCTCCCCTATCCCCACACCCATGGGCCCATCAAAGAAGAAACTAGCTTTAGTTACATGGAATCACTTCACCAATTTAGAAGGTGGTGACTCTAATGACCCACAAGCTAAAAAGAGTCAAATTAGGCATTCTTAACTAGAAAAGAGCCAATCTAGATTAGAGATAGGATGGGAGTAGTCTTGGGGGAGGGAACGTTAAACTGGTATATAAAGTATGATTTGGAGGAGTGTAGATGACACCTAGCTTGTATGGTCATAATAGAAGAGTTACCCTTTTTGGTTTGTGGAAGGTGAAGGGTTCCAAGCATATTCTAAGTTTTTGGAATCCAAGCTTAATATTCATTCTTGCAACACGATAGTGTAGGATAATATTAAATTATATGGTGTTCATAAAGAATTGCTGAGAAAACAATTGAGGGGTTAAAGAGTTTGACTCACCACCGATACATGGACATCGGTCCAAAATTTGAACTATATCTCTTTAACTACCCATTTTGTAGATTGTGATTGAGAATTAAGTAAAAAGATTATAGTTTTGTTCAATTTTCAATCACAAGGGTGATACCATTGAGAAGGCCATGGAGGCTGCAGAAAAGGAGTGAGAATTGGAGCAGGTTGTGAATATAATTGTTGACAATGCCTTGTCTAACAATACCACTTTGGAGTATCTTAAGAATAAGTTTAGAAAAGATAATAAGTCAATCATGGGTGGTGAGTGTTTATAAGTTTGATGTGCTGCACATGTCCTAAATCTTATAGTGACCGATAGTTTGAAAGATGTTCATGATTCGGTTGCAATTAGAAATGTGGTGAGGCTTGTGATATCTTCACTGGCTAGGCTTGATAAACTCAAGATTTCAGTGAGGGTTGCGACTATTGAATGTAAGGAGTTTTGTCTTGATGTTCCTATCAGACGGAATTCAACCTTCTTGATGTTGTAGATGGCCAAACAATATAGAAAGGCCTTTGACTTAATGGGTGACGAGGACATGCAATATGTCAAACACTTTGACAAAGATGGGAGATTAGGGCAACCTAGGGATGATGATTGGGACATAGTGCAGGTTTCTGTAGAACTTTTGAGGATTTTTCTATGAGATCACATGCACAATTTTCGGGTCTTTATATGTCACATTAATTGAATATTGTTAGCAAGTATATCAAGTGAGGAGCCTACTTTGTAGAATATGACAATGAGTATGAGAACTAAGTATGAGAAGTATTGGAGAGATTTGGGTAGGAACAATATTTTCCTATATGTGGTTATTGTTCTTGACTCCCAATACAAAATTGAGGGCATGATTTATGGCTTGAAAATGGTCCATGGAAAGGCATGAGTGGATCATATTGCGACAAGGGTTAAGGAACTCAGTAGATTGGTTGCATTTTTGTAACTAAGGACAAGACACAATGGTTTTAATGGTCCACGTGTTTGTGTTTGAATCTTGATGAACTTACTTGTGTCTATCCCACCCATCAGTGACTTCGTTTACATTCTGACGATTCATAAACTCTGCCTGGTGATAAGTTCATAGGGATTGAAGCAATTACTAATATTGAAGACAAGTAGTCTCCCTCAATCGAGCAATATTCATAGAGCATACAAACACACATACCACGTTAAATTAGAATTTAGATTTCATTCAATTATGAACTGTAAAATATCTTTGAAACTTCGAACATGCTCCAATGTATCAACTTGTACAATGATGGCCTGAACTTAAAATTTACAACTCGCATTATCTACATGATCCGTAATCAGAAGTGCTATTACAATTTCCTATGTCCCTTTATCTGGTTCATAAATAAAAGAAGAAATACATAAACGCCCCACTTGCAATCACGTCCGGAATACTCAAATTATATTTAGAAACTTACAATATACCCCTTTTCTCCAAAAATAATAAAAAAATGACAAAATAGAAAGACGAAGATACAACAATCCTAAAAAATTCTACATTACCACTTTTTGGAGTTTTTCAAAATTTATTGTTCAATTTTCTCTCAATGTTTTATTTTTTAAAATTATTTGAATTTTTATAATTATTTTCAAACATTTTCATTCTTCATGTTATTATACTTTATTTATTTATCACTAATATGTATGTCAACATGAAGTAGATTGTAATTTCTTAATGGTTGAGAGGACGATTACAAAAATCGATAGTCTGAAAGATGATTATAAAGAGAATCTGTTGTTACAATATAGTATAAAACTAGATTTGACACACTCTAATCATGGATTGTTATGTAATGATTACACAATTTAAAAAATAATATAAACCAAATAAACTTATTCCTAAAACTATAAAATTGGAAATGTCAACACTTAAACCTACTAATTCTAATTAATTTTTACATCATTCCTGGTCACCACTTTGTCTGTCTTTTGGAGCGACGATTAAAGTAACTATATATAAAAATTTTGTTACAGCAATCACAATTATCAAAAATTCTGAATGAAGGTAAGTGTTGATCAAAGGTGACCTCCATCGATTGGATTCCAATGGTCACTAATGGCTATTAGTTATCGTCAGATTCTATTCTTGGAGGTCATTGAATTTTACCATTGCAATAGTCAAAATTAGGTAATTGGCAACCACCAGGGTCGACCGAAATTCAACGATTGTTGGCAACCACAATTAATGTTTTTTAAAAAATTTAAAATTAAATTTTGATTGGGTACGGGTGAGTGTAAAAGCCTCATTTACGCTCACATTCTAACTTAAGATAAACCCAGTTACGAATTAGATGATACGTTGAGGAACATTCTTTAACAGGGTGGTTTTGGGGCATACCCAAACATGAAATGCTTTGAAAAATCACCTCCAGCATGCAACGGTTTTGATAATAGATGGAATTAGATAAAAGTGGTGTTTTCAAGAAGCTAAAACACCACTATTATCCTCCTTGTTATAGGGTTTTAGGGTTTAGGATTTAGGGTTTAGGGTTTGGGGTTTGGGGTTTGGGGTTGAGGGTTTAGGGTTGAGGGTTTAGGGTTTAGGGTTGAGGGTTTAGGGTTTGAGGGTTTGAGGGTTTAGGGTTTAGGGTTTAGGGTTTAGGGTTTAGGGTTTAGGGTTTAGGGTTTTTGGGTTTAGGGTTTAGGGTTTAGGGTTTAGTATTTAGGGTTTAGGGTTTAGGGTTTAGGGTTTAGGTTTTAGGGTTTAGGGTTTAGGGTTTAGGGTTTAGGGTTTTAGGGTTTAGGGTTTAGGGTTTAGGGTTTAGGGTTTAGGGTTTAGGGTTTAGGGTTTAGGGTTTAGGGTTTAGGGTTTAGGGTTTAGGGTTTAGGGTTTAGGGTTTAGGGTTTAGGGTTTAGGGTTTAGGGTTTAGGGTTTAGGGTTTAGGGTTTAGGGTTTAGGGTTTAGGGTTTAGGGTTTAGGGTTTAGGGTTTAGGGTTTAGGGTTTAGGGTTTAGGGTTTAGGGTTTAGGGTTTAGGGTTTAGGGTTTAGGGTTTAGGGTTTAGGGTTTAGGGTTTAGGGTTTAGGGTTTAGGGTTTAGGGTTTAGGGTTTAGGGTTTAGGGTTTAGGGTTTAGGGTTTAGGGTTTAGGGTTTAGGGTTTAGGGTTTAGGGTTTAGGGTTTTAGGGTTTAGGGTTTAGGGTTTAGGGTTTAGGGTTTAGGGTTTAGGGTTTAGGGTTTAGGGTTTAGGGTTTAGGGTTTAGGGTTTAGGGTTTAGGGTTTAGGGTTTAGGGTTTAGGGTTTAGGGTTTAGGGTTTAGGGTTTAGGGTTTAGGGTTTAGGGTTTAGGGTTTAGGGTTTAGGGTTTAGGGTTTAGGGTTTAGGGTTTAGGGTTTAGGGTTTAGGGTTTAGGGTTTAGGGTTTAGGGTTTAGGGTTTAGGGTTTAGGGTTTAGGGTTTAGGGTTTAGGGTTTAGGGTTTAGGGTTTAGGGTTTAGGGTTTAGGGTTTAGGGTTTAGGGTTTAGGGTTTAGGGTTTAGGGTTTAGGGTTTAGGGTTTAGGGTTTAGGGTTTAGGGTTTAGGGTTTAGGGTTTAGGGTTTAGGGTTTAGGGTTTAGGGTTTAGGGTTTAGGGTTTAGGGTTTAGGGTTTAGGGTTTAGGGTTTAGGGTTTAGGGTTTAGGGTTTAGGGTTTAGGGTTTAGGGTTTAGGGTTTAGGGTTTAGGGTTTAGGGTTTAGGGTTTAGGGTTTAGGGTTTAGGGTTTAGGGTTTAGGGTTTAGGGTTTAGGGTTTAGGGTTTAGGGTTTAGGGTTTAGGGTTTAGGGTTTAGGGTTTAGGGTTTAGGGTTTTAGGGTTTAGGGTTTAGGGTTTAGGGTTTAGGGTTTAGGGTTTAGGGTTTAGGGTTTAGGGTTTAGGGTTTAGGGTTTAGGGTTTAGGGTTTAGGGTTTAGGGTTTAGGGTTTAGGGTTTAGGGTTTAGGGTTTAGGGTTTAGGGTTTAGGGTTTAGGGTTTAGGGTTTAGGGTTTAGGGTTTAGGGTTTAGGGTTTAGGGTTTAGGGTTTAGGGTTTAGGGTTTAGGGTTTAGGGTTTAGGGTTTAGGGTTTAGGGTTTAGGGTTTAGGGTTTAGGGTTTAGGGTTTAGGGTTTAGGGTTTAGGGTTTAGGGTTTAGGGTTTAGGGTTTAGGGTTTAGGGTTTAGGGTTTAGGGTTTAGGGTTTAGGGTTTAGGGTTTAGGGTTTAGGGTTTAGGGTTTAGGGTTTAGGGTTTAGGGTTTAGGGTTTAGGGTTTAGGGTTTAGGGTTTAGGGTTTAGGGTTTAGGGTTTAGGGTTTAGGGTTTAGGGTTTAGGGTTTAGGGTTTAGGGTTTAGGGTTTAGGGTTTAGGGTTTAGGGTTTAGGGTTTAGGGTTTAGGGTTTAGGGTTTAGGGTTTAGGGTTTAGGGTTTAGGGTTTAGGGTTTAGGGTTTAGGGTTTAGGGTTTAGGGTTTAGGGTTTAGGGTTTAGGGTTTAGGGTTTAGGGTTTAGGGTTTAGGGTTTAGGGTTTAGGGTTTAGGGTTTAGGGTTTAGGGTTTAGGGTTTAGGGTTTAGGGTTTAGGGTTTAGGGTTTAGGGTTTAGGGTTTAGGGTTTAGGGTTTAGGGTTTAGGGTTTAGGGTTTAGGGTTTAGGGTTTAGGGTTTAGGGTTTAGGGTTTAGGGTTTAGGGTTTAGGGTTTAGGGTTTAGGGTTTAGGGTTTAGGGTTTAGGGTTTAGGGTTTAGGGTTTAGGGTTTAGGGTTTAGGGTTTAGGGTTTAGGGTTTAGGGTTTAGGGTTTAGGGTTTAGGGTTTAGGGTTTAGGGTTTAGGGTTTAGGGTTTAGGGTTTAGGGTTTAGGGTTTAGGGTTTAGGGTTTAGGGTTTAGGGTTTAGGGTTTAGGGTTTAGGGTTTAGGGTTTAGGGTTTAGGGTTTAGGGTTTAGGGTTTAGGGTTTAGGGTTTAGGGTTTAGGGTTTAGGGTTTAGGGTTTAGGGTTTAGGGTTTAGGGTTTAGGGTTTAGGGTTTAGGGTTTAGGGTTTAGGGTTTAGGGTTTAGGGTTTAGGGTTTAGGGTTTAGGGTTTAGGGTTTAGGGTTTAGGGTTTAGGGTTTAGGGTTTAGGGTTTAGGGTTTAGGGTTTAGGGTTTAGGGTTTAGGGTTTAGGGTTTAGGGTTTAGGGTTTAGGGTTTAGGGTTTAGGGTTTAGGGTTTAGGGTTTAGGGTTTAGGGTTTAGGGTTTAGGGTTTAGGGTTTAGGGTTTAGGGTTTAGGGTTTAGGGTTTAGGGTTTAGGGTTTAGGGTTTAGGGTTTAGGGTTTAGGGTTTAGGGTTTAGGGTTTAGGGTTTAGGGTTTAGGGTTTAGGGTTTAGGGTTTAGGGTTTAGGGTTTAGGGTTTAGGGTTTAGGGTTTAGGGTTTAGGGTTTAGGGTTTAGGGTTTAGGGTTTAGGGTTTAGGGTTTAGGGTTTAGGGTTTAGGGTTTAGGGTTTAGGGTTTAGGGTTTAGGGTTTAGGGTTTAGGGTTTAGGGTTTAGGGTTTAGGGTTTAGGGTTTAGGGTTTAGGGTTTAGGGTTTAGGGTTTAGGGTTTAGGGTTTAGGGTTTAGGGTTTAGGGTTTAGGGTTTAGGGTTTAGGGTTTAGGGTTTAGGGTTTAGGGTTTAGGGTTTAGGGTTTAGGGTTTAGGGTTTAGGGTTTAGGGTTTAGGGTTTAGGGTTTAGGGTTTAGGGTTTAGGGTTTAGGGTTTAGGGTTTAGGGTTTAGGGTTTAGGGTTTAGGGTTTAGGGTTTAGGGTTTAGGGTTTAGGGTTTAGGGTTTAGGGTTTAGGGTTTAGGGTTTAGGGTTTAGGGTTTAGGGTTTAGGGTTTAGGGTTTAGGGTTTAGGGTTTAGGGTTTAGGGTTTAGGGTTTAGGGTTTAGGGTTTAGGGTTTAGGGTTTAGGGTTTAGGGTTTAGGGTTTAGGGTTTAGGGTTTAGGGTTTAGGGTTTAGGGTTTAGGGTTTAGGGTTTAGGGTTTAGGGTTTAGGGTTTAGGGTTTAGGGTTTAGGGTTTAGGGTTTAGGGTTTAGGGTTTAGGGTTTAGGGTTTAGGGTTTAGGGTTTAGGGTTTAGGGTTTTAGGGTTTAGGGTTTAGGGTTTAGGGTTTAGGGTTTAGGGTTTAGGGTTTAGGGTTTAGGGTTTAGGGTTTAGGGTTTAGGGTTTAGGGTTTAGGGTTTAGGGTTTAGGGTTTAGGGTTTAGGGTTTAGGGTTTAGGGTTTAGGGTTTAGGGTTTAGGGTTTAGGGTTTAGGGTTTAGGGTTTAGGGTTTAGGGTTTAGGGTTTAGGGTTTAGGGTTTAGGGTTTAGGGTTTAGGGTTTAGGGTTTAGGGTTTAGGGTTTAGGGTTTAGGGTTTAGGGTTTAGGGTTTAGGGTTTAGGGTTTAGGGTTTAGGGTTTAGGGTTTAGGGTTTAGGGTTTAGGGTTTAGGGTTTAGGGTTTAGGGTTTAGGGTTTAGGGTTTTAGGGTTTAGGGTTTAGGACGGCGCCAAAAACTTGATCGGTGCAAAACTGCAAGTGCACAGTATCGTAGTTTTATAATAAAGTGGTAAGAAGAGTATCGTACTCAGGGATTGGTACCTTACTTATGCCAAATACCAAAATTATACTAATCTCGATTTTATCTAGAGGAATCACTAAGATTTTGGAGTTGCAATTTAAACTAAAATTGACTCAAAGATTAATAAGCAAATGAAATAAAACTGACGTTTGAAGATCAGATTAATGGGAAAGAAAACTTCTAGGAAACCGATTTCACCTAATTCGTCACTATGCTTTTATCATCCAGCTAATTTAATTTAATTCTATTTGTCTATTAGCAAATCTCTAATTCATCCAAAAGCCTCTTTCGATAGTCAATTGGAAATTATTCTTGTTCATCAATTCACACAAGAATATGCAAATTAAATAATCAAGAACACATTAAGACCAATGATTTAATTACTACATAGGTTCATACAAGTCTTTCGATCTCTATACTTACCTATGCTGAAATATTCAAGATCTACCCTATGATTCCCTCTTTCGATAGCAAATCACAAGATTAAAAATCATCTAATCAATGGCCAGTTAATTAGAAGCAATAAATTCAGAATAATTTAGATAAACAAAGAGAGAATTGCTTTAAATTAGCATAGACAATCAAGCATAGTTCGGAACTAGGTTACATCGTTTTCCTAGAATAAAGAAATTTAGCTCATACTAGAAATTGAATTCAACATAAACGAATTCACCATAATTGTTCTGAGAAAATTGAAAGAAAATAAACGCTGAAAATACTCCTTGCAGCCGCAACTCGTCGTCAAAAACTCAAGGAATTGATTCAAGGCTTTTCTCCCGTCTGTGCTCGTGTATGATTCCAACGTACGTGCAATATGTGGAATCTCCTCTCCAAACGGATGATTTGAATCTTCTAGATGTGTTTTTCTCTCCCAAAAGGTGTTCTCCAGTCAAAAGGTACGGCCAATAAGTGAAAAATCCCTTTTATATGCTCTGACGGCGGAAAACCCTAGATTTGGAAAAATACGATAATTTCGCTCTGACTAATTTCGAGCGGTCGACTCTGACTAATTTCGCTCGAGCGACTTGTCGAGCGCACATCGAGCGTTCAACTCTGCCTGATTTCGCTCGAGCGGCCAATGACTCCGCTCGAGCGATCTTTGAATTCCCGCATCCTGCTCGAGCTCACTGTCGAGCGCACCTCGAGCGTTTGAATCTGCCTGAGTTCGCTCGAGCGGCCAAAAGCCTCCGCTCGAGCGAAGTTGTAAATCTGCAACATGAAATTTTGCAAGTCATCAGTGAGTGATAACACTAATTATGTTGACAGACTAAAACCTATGCGATTAGTCGATTCGTGAAAACTTACGGAGTTTTCACGAGATTCCTAAAGTCTATAGAAATTTCACCATTGAATTTCTAGCGGGCTGTTACATGGATGATGTGTTATGTTTATGGATATTGTTTTTGTGTTGGGATGGGTCCCTTGTCGGGACTTTTTGTCAGGTTTGACTTTAAACCATTATCTTTTGGTATGGTGTAACCGTTATGGTGGGATGATGGTAAACTGTTATACATTGACTTAATGTCATTTTGTATGTATGGTAGAGATGGAGTCCCTTCCTCACTAGAACAGTTATACTTTTATAAACGTATGATGGACTCTGAGAGTCTCTTATAGATGAATGTTTGAATATAATGTCTATCAGGTATTCTTTTATTAAATTAGAAATCTAAAGTACACGTGTGTCATGTTCATGCTGATCGCATATTACTATAATAAAAAAAAGGGTACTGTAGAGTGACAAGAATGTACGTAACGATTTCACCCTTCCTAAGACAAGGTTCTTACACCAGTTACGGAATGGTAAAGTGCATTTTTTTTTTTTTTTTGATATGAAACATAGCACTTTCTTCATTAAACAGCAAAAATTACATCATAGATTCAGACCAAATAATTTGAGAGATACATTCAGGAAAAGAATCCCACCAAACTATCAAATCTTCTAGATGCTTAGCATATCTTGCTAAGTTGTGAGCTGCCTTTGCCATACGCCCCTTATATTGAATTGAACATCTTGGTATTCTCTTCATCAACTCTTTAACTTCATGAACTACATTACCCCATGCTGACCTTGATTCCAAACTATTGTTTAATTCTTCTACCAACATTAAAGAGTCACTTTCAATAAGCAAATCTGGAATGCCCATTGGAATACATAATTGTAGACCTCTCGATATTGCAAGCAACTCCACCTCCATGGGATCTGTCACCCCATTTTCCTTCTTACTTGCTGAAAACAGGACCACTCCTCTATCATTCCTCAACAGCATTCCTACCCCAGCTCGATCTTGTTCTTCAAAAATTGCTCCATCCACATTGAGCTTCAAAACACCTGAAGATGGAGGCTGCCAACAAGAGTATTTAATCTTCCTCTGATGCCTCACATCTCTAACCTCCTTATATTCTGCTGCAATAGATAAAGCTTTATCAATAGCCATATCAAGTTGTATAGTTATTTGTTCAAAAATCTTCTGGTTTCTCCTATACCACATGCCCCATGCTATAAGGAAAAATTTTTCAAGATCACCTAGCCTTCCCTTTTCCATGACCTCCATTGCAATCTGTATGACTTCCTTCTACACATCAGTATTTAATAAACCTCGAAAGTGCTTATGCCATGATTGAGTTATCATTGGACAATAACATAATACATGCCCCACATCTTCCTCTTTATTACACCACACACACTGATCTTCATCAATAACAAACCTCCCCTTAAGATTAGCACGGGTTGGGAGACCATTCTTGCAAGCTCTCCAAGCAAAGATCTTTATTTTGTTAGGCAGCTTCAGCTTCCATAACTTTGTCCAGAACCTAGTATAATCATTAGCATTTGAACACTCCCCTTCTTGTCTGTTGATGTTTTGAAAAAAATCATATGCACTCTTTACACTGAACACACCATTCTTCTCATTGTCCCATATAATGCAATAAGACCTTACATCATTACTGATCAGGATTTTCAACACAGATTCTACTGCAGCAGGTGGTAACAACCTTCTAACCTTTTCTATATCCCACCATCTTGTGTTCTCGTCAATAAGGTCTTCTACCATAAGAGTTTCATCAATATTTGCTTGTATCGACTGTTACAACACTCTATATCCAGGTATCCAATAACTTGTCCAAACCTTTATTGACTTACCATCCCCAACTCTCCATCTACAACCCCTCAGCATATCATCTTTTGATTCCCATATACCCCTCCAAACATATGAAGGGTTAGAACCCAGCCTTGAGTTATTAAAAAGTGAAGAGGGGAAATATTGATGTGAACCCCAATCGATTTGCTTTGAGACCCAACAACAATATTGGAAAACAACCCCAAGAAAGCCAAACTCAGATTTATGGATGGAGAATTTAGACCCGATGAGAACCCGTTCCAAGAACCTAGATTATATCAAAATCTAGACCCATTGAAGAATCCGTTTCAAGAACCCAAATTACAAAGGAGGAACGCCACAAAGGTTTTGATTTACCTTTGATAAGTTCAAATGTTCAAGAAGAACAAGAGGAGATAACTCAAACTCTCAAAGAAATGCCATCTATTCTGCCTCTCAAATGAGGCTATAAGTTGTTTAAATAGACAACCCCCAAAAACCCTAATGAAAGCACTCGGGTACTGTAGCGTGAACAGTGTTGTACGCCGTGCTACAGTAACTTCTAAACCCTAGTTAAATAATAAGTTTCCAAATAAACCCTTGGCCAAAATACAAGGCCTTCCCAAAGAAAACCCTAGTCCATTAGAAATAAGACATATGTGGGCCAAGCATCCTCAAGCCCACTTCTTCTAAACTATTAATAAAAGCCTTTAAACAAATTGAGAGTCTTAACAACAATAGGCCCTATCTCTAAGTCATGTCTTCCATAGCTCGTATCAGGTGGATCAAAGTTGGTTCTCATTTTTTCACGCCCATCATGAGTGTTGGGTTCTTGCTAGCTTCATCTGCACCAATTTTTGCATTGCTCCCTTGATCTTCGTGGCTCTTAATCTTGTAATTGATCCTTAAGACTTGGTCCGCCTTGGGGCCCATCATTCCCCCTCTCCTCAAAAGGATTCGACCTCGAATCTCCACCTGGATCAAACGGAAATAGATCAGTAACATTGAAAATAACAAACACATGATACTTACCTGGAAGATCTACTAGATATTAAGTATCATTAATTTTATCAAAAATTTGAAAATGTCCATCCAAGCTATTTCTGCCATCAACAGGTAAATGCATTAAATCAAAATGTATAAGTGGATTAAAACCAAAAGCACTTTCAAAAGATGAATGAGAAATAATAGTAGTATGCATAGTCTTCTTATATGCAAACTCTAATAATGACAAATGATACCCTCGTAAACGTTCATGCAACAATTCAATGAATGGAAAATGATACTCCCGTAAACGTTCATGAAACACATTTAAAGTCTTCTTTACACCAAAATGATCACTCCAATTATACGTGATCTCAATGAATGGCAAATAATATTCCCACAAACGTTCATACGACACGTCGATGAATGGCAAATGATATTGCCACAAACGTTCATATATCATGTTAATGAATGGCAAATGATATTCCCGCAAATATTTATGCAATGAGTCAATAAATGGCAAATGATACTCCCACAAACGATTATGCAACACGTCTAAAATCTTTTTTACACCAAAATGATCACTCCAATTATATGCGACCTCAATGAATGGTAAACCGTACTCCCTAAAGTGTTCATGTAATATGCCTAAAATATTCTTTGTACCAAAGTGACCCAACAAACCACATCCATGCACCAGCAACTCACCCATAAAACTAGTAGGCACACAAAGTTTATTCTCTCCAAATAAATACCAATCTAGTCTATAGCACTTACCAAACGATGTTTTCTCGCGTACTCCATACACACTGGCAAAGTCATTATCATTAGCATGCAATTTCTTGTCATATTCAAATCTCAATAACTTTGCATCTAAAATAACGATACGATCATACCTTCTTGCTAATGCACAAGCCACAAAAGTTTCCTTACCATGTGTGTACTTGATCACAAGAGGAAAAATCTCAATACATTCCTCCCACTTGGCATGCATTCTAGTCAACTTACCTCGTCCTTTCAAGTGTATCAAGGACTCATGTTCTTCAAAGAAAGGTCGGGAGGGGATTATCGCACCTGGCACAAAATCAATGTATTGCTCTATCTCTCTAATAGGTGGCAATCCACTAAACACACTGCTAGGAATAACGACCTTATATCCCTGCAATAAAGAAACAACAATACTAGGCAAAGGTACGTCAAGATTAGTATTAAAACTTGCCTTAACATAAAAACTCAATTCTCTCTTTGTTTTTCTTTCACTTTCTTCACTCTCTTTTTTTCTTGAAGTTTCAACCTCACCCTCATTTCTTTCAAACTCTTTTTCCTTTCCACTCTCCTTTCTTTCACTCTCTTTTTCGACATCTTTTTTTGAACTCTCAGCCTCACAATTGATTTTCAACTCATTCTCTCTTTTTCTTGAAACCTCACACTCATTTTTTTTCTCTCCCATTTCTCTCTCTCTCTCTCTCACATTTTTGGTCTCATTATTTTTTTCTTCCTCAATCTCATTCTCACTCTTTCTTTTCTGATCAATCTCATTTTCTCTCTTTCTTTTTTGATCAACCTCACTTTTCAATTTCAGTTGGTCCTCATGGACCTGTGTTGGAGTTAAAGGAGCAAGTTTGATTGTTTTTCCATCCTTTTCAAAACTGTACATGTTCCTGAACCCATCATAGATCGCTCTCCTATCACACTGCCACGGCCTCCCCAACAAAATATGACCACAATGCATAGGCACTACATCACAAAGGACCTCATCCTTGTACTTCCTAATTGAAAAAGATACTAGCACTTGCTTATTTACCCTAACCTCCCCACAATCATTCAACCACTGCAACTTGTATGGTCTAGGGTGTTTCAAGGTAGGTAAATTCAATTTCTCAACTAAAGTAGTGCTAACCACATTAGTACAACTCCCTCCATCAATGATCATACTACATACCTTGCTATTGATGTGGCATCTAGTATGAAAAATGTTCTCTCTTTGCTGCTCTATATCATCCATCTTAAATTCTGTATTGGGAGCACGCCTAACAACAAGAGACTCGCCATACTCTTCATTCTTATCGTACCCATTCTTAATACTAGGCTCACGTCTCCTCCTATCTCTCCCACTTTGCAAATCTCTAATCAATGCACTTTGTTGTTCCATCTTATCCCTTACTTTCCCCAACTTCAAATTTAACCTTTCAAACTTTTGTTGCATGGATTGCAACACAAAAAATGAGTTATCTACCATCTCCTTTGGTGATGAGTCATTTTTATGAGACATCATATGCTCTGCACAAAAAAAGAGTGTTAGAGGAAAAAAAGACCTCACTTGCTCCCTTACGTGTTTACACTCAAATAATGGTACTTCACTCGTGTTTCACTCTTATTGGCTTTTTCCCGATAATGATCTCACACTCTCTTGCTTTTTATCTCAAGAGTTTTCCCACTCAAGTTCTTTAAGAACTAATTGAACTCAATCAAGACAATACAATCTTGTTTTGCTCCAACTAGTAATTAGGTCCAAGAAACAAGAACAAGAGAAAACACGGAAGGAATAAAATGACCCGAGACTCAAGGAATTTATACGTTGAAAAGAGTAATTACGAAACAAGGTACCAACAAGAAAGATATATTCAACCCGTTGAAGATAAGGCTTAATCAATGACAAAGCACTCAATTTCATATGGCATAATATTTCATACCCAAAATCCTTCTCTCATTTCTTTCTTTTTTTTTTGAATTTTTTTTTTCAAATTTTTTTTTTCCTTTCCTTTCTTTTCTTTTCTTTTCTTTTCCTTTCTTTTCTTTTCTTTTCCTTTCCTTTCTTTTCTTTTCTTTTTTTCTCTTCTTTTCTCAACAATTCAACCACAAACAGAAATATCCAATTGTGATAATCAAATAATTGAATTCAAACAAATAAAAATTGATAAGGAAAATAGAAGGGAATGAAACCCTAGAAATTACAAACCCTAGATGGTGCAAACTTTTGGCAGCCCTCAAACAAGCAATTTAGCCACCCTATGATGATGAACATGAAACCCAAAAGATAGAATAAATTGGCAGCCCTAGGAAAAACGAATTCCTGCAACTTTTTTCTTTTTTTTTTTCAACCCTAGAACAATGAAGCCCTAGAAGTAACAATATGATAAAAAAAAGATAGAATCAGACCTGATTGGAAACCGAGCTCTGAATACCAAATGATGTGAACCCCAATCGACTCGCTTTGAGACCCAACAACAATATTGGACAAACAACCCAGGAAAGCCAAACTCAAGCCTATGGATGGAGAATTTAGACCCGTTGGGAACTCGTTTCAAGAACCTAGATTATATAAAAATCTAGACCAGTTGAAATCCCGTCTCAAGAACCCAAATTACAAGGAGGAACACCACAAAGGTTGTGATTTACCTTTGATAAGTTCAAGAGTTCAATTAAGAACAAGAGGAGAAAACTCACTCACAATTAAAATTCAGAATAATAGTCTAAACCTTGGAGGGGCTGGTTACATCCTTTAAATACCCTCCCCAAAACATGATAAAACCCTAGACTAAAATTTGAGACCCTACTCTCAAAAATGCCCTTCAGTGAACAGTAGCCACGCGTTACTGTAGTATGAACAGTGCCATGCTACAGTACTTCTAAACCCTAGTTTAAAATAAAATAATATCTTTCCAAATAAGCCCTTGGCCAAAATACAAGGCCTTCCCAAAAACCCTGGTTCACTAGAAATAAGACATGTGGGCTAAGCATCCTCAAGCCCACTTATTCTAAACTAATAATAGAAATCCTTTTAAACAAATTGAAAGCCTTAATATCTAAAGGCCCTATCTCTAAGTGAAGTCTTCCACAGCTTGGATCAGGTGGATCAAAGCTAGTTCTCATTCTTTCAAGCCAATCATTAGTGTTGGGCTCTTGCTAGCTTCATCTGCACCAATTTTTGCATTGCTCCCTTGATCTTCGTAGCTCTTAATCTTGTAATTGATCCTTAAGACTTGGTCCACCTTGGGGCCCATCACTTGTCCTTCAAGTCTATTGCTCCAAAAGAGAAAACTTCATGAATTGTATAAGTACCTGTCCATCTTGATTTTAACTTTCTCAGGAAGAGTTTGAGTCGTGAATTGAAGAGTAAAACTTGTTGTCCTGGTGCAAACTCTCGCCTAAGAATCTGTTTGTCATGCCACTTCTTGGTCCGTTCTTTGTAGATCTTTGCATTTTCATATGCATCATTCCAAAACTCTTCCATCTCATTCAATTGAAGAAGTCGCTTTTCACCTGCTGCCTTCAAATCAAAGTTAAACTTTTTTACAGCCTAATAAGCTCTATGCTCCAACTCCACAAGAAGATGACATGCCTTTCCAAACACTAATCGGTATGGAGACATCCCGATAGGTATTTTAAAGGCTGTACGGTATGCCCACAAAGCATCATCAAGCTTCTTTGCTCAATCCTTTCTATTGGTTTTGACTGTCTTCTCAAGGATGTTCTTGATTTCTCTATTTGAAATTTCAGCTTGGCCATTAGTTTGGGAATGGTAATCAAGTGCTATCTTGTGCTTTACACCATATTTAGAAAGAAGATTATCAAACAACTTGTTGCAAAAGTGAGTCCCTTCATCACTAATAATAGCTCGTGGAGTGCCAAATCTTGTGAATATATTCTTGTGCAGAAATTTGAGCACTACCTTTGCATCATTTGTTGTAGTAGCAATTGCTTCCACCCATTTTGACACATAATCAACTGCTAATAAGATATAAGCAAAGCCAAAAGAATGAGGAAAAGGGCCCATAAAATCTATTCCCCAAACATCAAACAACTCAACTTCAAAAATATTTTTCAGTGGTAACTCATGACGCCTTGAAATATTTCCCATACGTTGACACCGGTCACAAGTTTTCACCAAAGTATAACTATCACGAAAAATAAAAGGCTAAAAGAACCCACTTTGAAGTACCTTAGCTGCTGTACGGGTGGCTCCAAAGTGTTCTCAATATGATGATGAATAGCAATGATGGAGGATGGCTTGCATCTCTTCTTCCGGCACACATCTTCGAATGATTTGATCTGGGTATCTTTTGAACAACAAAGGCTCATCCCAAAGATAATAATTCACATCATGCAAAAACTTCTTGCGTTGATGGTAAGTGAGATCAGGTGGTAAAACTTTACAAACTAGGTAGTTAACAATATCAGCATACCAAGGAAGCTTTATCTCACATGCAAACAACTGCTCATCAGGGAATGCCTCTTGGACCACTGAATTTGACTTTCTTCCTCTTGCTCTAACCGAGAAAGATGGTTAGCAACTAGATTTTCACTTCCTTTCTTATCTCGAATCTCCAAATCAAATTCTTGAAGAAGGAGGATCCAACGAATTAGCATCGGCTTAGCATCCTTCTTGCCAAACAAATAGCGAAGTGCTGCATGATCAGTGAACACTATCACCTTTGTACCAATGAGGTAAGACCGAAATTTATCACAAGCAAACACCACAGAAAGCATCTCCTTCTCAGTTGTCGTATAATTCAATTGAGCTTCATTCAATGTCCGGCTTGCATAATAGATGGCTCTAAACAGTTTGTCTCGCCTTTGCCCCAACACTACTCCAATTGCAAAGTCACTTGCATCGCACATAACTTCAAAAGGTTGACTCCAATCAGGCATAATCACAATTGGTGCTGAAATTAGTTTCTCCTTGATTACATTAAAGGCCTGCAAACAAACAACATCAAAGTCAAATGCAGAATTTTTCTCAAGAAGATTACATAAAGGTTTAGAGAGTTTAGAAAAATCCTTGATAAATCTTTTATGAAATCCCGCATGTCCCAAAAAGCTTCTGATTCCCTTCACATTCTTTAGAAATGGTAGTTTTTCTATGGTTGCAATTTTGGCTCGATCCATCTCAATTCCTTTAGATGACACTATATGGCCAAGCACGATCCCTTCTTGAACCATGAAATGACACTTCTCCCAGTTCAGGACTAGATTTTTATCTTCACATCTCTGCAAAACAAGAGCTAAGTTATGCAAACAATGATCAAAAGATGTACCAAAAATTGAAAAGTCATCCATGAAAACTTCCATTATATCTTCCACCATATCGGAAAAGATAGCCATCATGCAACGTTGAAATGTCGCAGGGGCGTTGCACAATCCAAACGGCATCCTCCTAAAAGCAAATGTTCCATAGGGGCATGTGAATGTAGTTTTCTCTTGATCTTCAGGAGCTATGGAAATCTAATTATACCCCGAATAACCATCTAAAAAGCAATAGTAGGAGTACCCAGCCAATCGATCCAACATTTGATCAATGAATGGAAGCGAAAAATGATCCTTCCTTGTTGCTTTATTCAACTTGCGGTAATCCATACATACACGCCATCCTGTGACCATTCTTGTAGGAATCAACTCATTATTGTCATTTTTCACCATCGTCATTTCACCCTTTTTTGGTACAACTTGCACTGGACTTACCCATGAGCTGTCTGAAATAGCATATATAATTCCAGCATTAAGGAGTTTCAAAATTTCAGCTCTCACGACTTCCTTCATTGCTGGATTTAATCTTCTTTGGTGCTCGATCGTTGGTTTGTCTCCATTATAATCTTGTGCATGTAAATAGAGGGACTTATTCCTTTTATGTCAGAAATAGTCCATCCCAAGGCTGTTCTATGCTCCCTCAATACATGCAGCAACTTTTCCTCTTCTTCGGGTGTGAGTGATGTAGCAACAATCACTGGAAATGTATCACTATCACCCAAGAATGCATAGCGAAGATGCTCAGGTAATTGCTTCAACTCCGGAGTTGTAGTTTGCTGAATCTTTTCTTCCGCTTTCATAGACTCAATCTTTGGTACCACCGGCTCTAGCTTCCCCACTTCATTATTAAGTGATGTAACCTGCTGCAATGCTCCCAAAGCAAAAACATAGTGGAGAAATTCTTCACTAACAAAAGGTAAGTAAGATTCACAAACAGCAGAATTATTAAAATCATAAACATGAGATAAAGTGGTAATACATCGTTCTAGGTGATCGGATGGCATATCTTCTTGAAAAGCCTCTTCTACACATTGCTTAATGACATCAACCCGGAAGCAAGTACTTGGATCTTCTGGAAATTTCATGGCTTGGTAGATGTTGAACGTAACTTCTTCCTTATTAACTCTCAATGTTAGTTCACCCTTTTGAACATCAATCAAAGCCCTTCTCGTAGCCAAGAATGGTCGGCCAAGAATTAAAGGAACTTATTCATCTTCTTCCATGTCTAACACCACAAAATCAGCAGGAAAAATAAATTTATCCACTTTTACCAAAACGTCTTCTATGATTCCACGTGGATATTTGATGGATCGATCCGCTAGTTGCAAAGAAGTTGTTGTATGCTTCATCTCTCCAAGTCCTAATTTCCTGCAAATAGAAAATGGCATAAGATTAATGCTAGCACCAAGATCACATAAAACTCTATCAAAAAATGAAATCCCAATAGTGCAAGGTAAAGTGAAACTCCCCGGATCTTTTAATTTTTGAGACAATTTCTTTGGAAGAATGGCACTGCATTCTTCAAAAAGTTTCACTGTTTCAAACTCTTCCAACTTTCTCTTTTTGTAAATGATGTCCTTCAGAAATTTGGCATTTGTTCTAAGGCATCTGTAAAAGGAATATTTATGTGAATTTTCTTTAAAATATCCAAAAACTTAGAAAGTTGCTTATCTAACTTTTGCTTTTAAAAACGCTGAGGATAAGGAAATGGAGGAGCAAGAATAGGAGGATTGTCAGGAAATGAAATTGCTGGAGGCAAGTCGGTCTCTCTTAGTGTATCATTGACAATCTCTTCTTCTTCTACTTGATCCTTACTTTGGCCATTGTTCGCAGCGGTAGGGGTGGACTTGCTCTCCTTTAATGGTGACCTCTCAATTTATTTTCCACTCCTAAGTGTGATGGCCTTGCATTATTCCTTTGGATTCATTTCAGTGTTGCTAGGAAAATCTCTTCTTTGTTGGGCATTGATGGTAGTGGCTAATTGCCTAATTTGCATTTCAAGATTCTTCATAGTGTCTCCCATATTGCTACAATGAGTCTCAATGTTATCCAACCGTGAATTCGTCTTTTTAAACCTTGTATTCGTTTCCTGAACAAAGGAAACCATGGCATCCTCAAGTGACATCTTCTTCTCGCTTGGTTGGCTATCAAGTCCTGGAGGATGTTGAGGTTGCAACACATTCTTTGTATTTCCATATGACAAATTCTCATGATTTCGAAACCCTGGATGATAGTAATTTGGCATAGGATTACCACAATAGTTGTAGTTCCGATTGTTGATGTATTGAACTTGTTCTTAACTCACTTCATTACTTGGAACTGTTATACTTGTAGATGCAACATATTCTGTACTTTGTGGTATCCTTTATGTTGTCAAGGCTGAAATTTGATGAAATAGAGTAGTAACTTGAGTTGAAAGGGCTGTTATCGGCTCCAAGTCATGAATTCCAGTAACCTTCTTAGCCAAAGTCCTCTCAGTTGGCCATTGATAGTTGTTTGAGGCCATTTCTTCCAAAAGGGCAGTAGCACCCTTAGCTGTCTTTGACATCAAAGTTCCATCAGAAGCAGCATCAACTATAGTTCTTGTTTGCCCATTTAACCCATTATAGAACATCTGAACTTGCAACCAATCTGGCAATCCATGTTGTGGGCAACGTCGAACCAAATCTTTATACCTCTCCCACGCTTCATAGAGTGATTCAAAATCATTTTGCTTGAATTGACCAATCTCACTCCTGAGTTGGGCTGTTTTTGCAAGTGGAAAGAATTTAGCAAGAAACTTTTCAGCCATGTCCTGCCAACTAGTGATGCTTCCCGATTGTAGAGATTGTAGACAACTTCTAGCCTTATCCCTCAAAGAAAAAGGAAACAATCTCAGTCTAATGGTGTCTTCAGTAACACCATTGATTTTTACAGTGTCACAAATCTCCAAAAACATTGCCGAATGAATGTTGGGATCATCAAGTGGCGATCCGCTGAATTGAGTCTATTGCACCATGCTAATCAAAGCTGGTTTGAGCTCAAAGTTGTTGACATTAATAGTTTGGCGCCTTATACTCGAGTAATTCCCATTCACAATTGGCCGTACATAGTCCTTCAAGGTGCGTGACAGTGCCTCATTTTCTTCTTCAGCCATGGCTAGTAACTTATTTTTTCTTCGTGATCTAAGAGTTCTTTCAATCTCCGGATCAAAAGGAATAATATCACGAGATCTAGCATAGCGCATCCAACGTAAAAAACACACCTGTAGAACAAAAATAAAATAAAAGAACAAATTAAAATAAAATTCTAAATTAAAACCAAGATTACTTTGTATCGATATTGACCAAAAGAATAAGAATAAACCAATCCCCGGCAACGGTGCCAAAAACTTGATCGGTACAAAACTGCAAATGCACAGTATCGTAGTTTTATAATAAAGTGATAAGAAGAGTACGTCCTCAGGGATTGGTACCTTACTTTTGCCAAATACCAAAATTATATTAATCTCGATTTTATCTAGAGGAATCACTAAGATTTTTGTAGTTGCAAATTAAACTAAGATCAACTCAAAGAGAAATACGCAAAGGAAATAAAACTGACGTTCGAAGATCAAATTAATGAGAAAGAAAACTTCTAGGAAATCGATTTCACCTAATTCTTCACTATACTTTTCTAATCCAACGAATTTAATTTAATTCTTTTTGTCTATTAGCAAATCTCTAATTCATCCAAAAGCCTCTTTCGATAGTCAAGTGGAAATTATTCGGATTCATCAATTTACACAAGAATATGCAAATTAATAAAACAAGAAACAATAAGACCAATGATTTAAATACTACATAGGTTCTTACAAGTCTTTCGATCTCTATATTTACCTATGCTGAAATATCAACGATCTACCCTATGATTCCCTCTTTCGATAGCAAATCACAATATTAAATATCATCTAATCAATGACCAGTTAATTAGAAGCAATAAACTTAGAATAAATTAGATAAACAAAGAGAGAATTGTCTTAAATTAGTATAGACAATCAAGCATAGTTCGGAACTAGGTTACATCGTTTTCCTAGAATAAATAAAATTTAGCTCATGCTAGAAATTGAATTCAACATAAACGAATTCACCATAATTGTTCTGAGAATATTAGAAGAAAATAAACACTGAAAAATACTCCTCGTCTTCAAAAACTCAAAGAAATGATTTACTGCTTTTCTCCCATCTGTGCTCGGTATGATTCCAACGTACGTGCAATATATGAAACTTCCTCTCCAAAAATAGATGATTTGAATCCTTCTAGCTGTGTTTTTCTGTCCCAAAAAGTGTTCTCCAGTCAAAAGGTACGGCCATATGGTGAAAAATCCCTTTTATATGCTCTGACGGTGGAAAACCCTATATTTGTAAAATACGGTGTTCGCTCAAGCGGGGTGTCGAGCGAGCATCCAGCGTTCGACTCTACCTAAATTCGCTCGAGCGGCTTGTTGAGTGTACATCGAGCGTTCAACTCTGCCTGACTTCGCTCGAGTGGCCAAAAGCCTCCGCTAGAGCGATCTTTGTTTTCTCGCAATCCTCTCGAGCTCACTGTCAAGCAGCAGTCGAGCGTTTGAATCTGCCTGAATTCGCTTGAGCGGCCAAAAGCCTTCGCTCGAGCGATGTTGTAAATCTGCAATATAAAATTTTGCAACTCATCAGAGGATAACTTTTTAGGATTATTTTTCATTTTAATATTTGTAAAAATTGTATTAATTTTTGTATGTGAATAATGATCAGGTAGTAATTAGATAAAAAAAGCTCAAATTGAAAAAAAAAATTATATTGAATTAATAGTTAAAAATAAAATTATAAGAAGCGTTTGACAAATGTTGAAATTACTCGAGGAACGAATTGAAGGATCACACAAATCTCTTTTCTCTCTAACCCAGGCGAAAAAAAAACCTCTTCTATTGTCACCAAGATTTCATCTCGTCCACTGGGAGGAGCACCCACCTCCTCCCACTAGCCAACTACAATAGACCATTTTCATTTTCCTTCTTGTTTTATGTAGTTTTTTTGTATTTTGTCTTAGGTTTTTCTCCACAGTGCCGAACCAAGCCAATCTCTTGCTTTCTAGCGTTCTATGACCAACATGCACTGCCTTTTCTACATATCCAGTCGTTGATCTTCTAGTTTGCGGAAGGTTTTCACTTTTCTATCCGGTGCATTCATCGCATGTGCTTCTTCTACCATGCGTGTCATCCACGCGCCACCGTTTCCTGGAGCTGCTTTTGTAGTCATGTGCGGCCCCCCAGCATTAGAGGCATTGGATCCTCCAAATCTGACCCTCATTTCCACTTCAACTTCAGCATGTGTACTGCACGTGCTGCCACAGCCTTTGTTGGCTCTTTGCCAGCAATTCGACTCTATTTTAGACTGCTTTCCTGTGCTCCTGCTTTTATACTGTAATCCTTTAGTTTATCTATAAAATGCTAAACTTGTCTTAAAAAAAAAAAAAAAGGAAATTACTCGAGAAACCTTGGTTGCCAAACGTGCCATTAACTCCCAAAACCCTAACAACTAAATAAGATTACGAGCATCCATCATGATTTCTATTTCTTAGAAAGAAAAGCTCTAACTTCTATCTAGGAAAAAATTCATCATTCCATTCAGTTTTGTTGAAGAGGACGATGTGAGTTTCGGCTCCACCTTCCTCTCCATCTGGCTTTTTTTTTTTTTTCGTTTCCTTTCCACTACTTATATGTGAATATGCTTATATGGTAGTTTTTTGTTGTCGGTTTGAATTTTCTCATATTTGCTACTTTCTGGCCATGGAAAGTCAACACATGGGCACCATGAAGTTCCCCTGCCACCGATTTGTTGGGACGACGCTAAGTTGTGCCCAAAACATTAGTGCGTGGACCTCAAGTGTAGCTTGTTTCCACTCGTGGTCTTCACCTGCCCGCTCTGACAGCTCCACTAGCTACACGCACCGCACTAGCAGATTCCCCTCCCTCCGATCCTTCAATCCGACCCGATCCCATCTCCATCCCATCGGCGCGTGGCCCTCATGCGCTACTCCAGAGCCACGGGTTGACTGTCTTGCCACCACAGATCTATTCCTCCAATGCTGACCTATCCAGATTTTCACTTTTCCTAACTGGTGATCTTGTTGAAGGAACTAAAGATCTTTTCATAAAACTGCAAAGACAACGGACTACAGTGCACTCCAGCAGTAACTTACATTTAAAATGTAGACAGTATCCTCTTAATAGGGTTTGGGTTATGACCAAGAAACTAGTCTCAAAACTCATTATTTTTTTTTTCACCACTTTTTTTTTTTTTTTTGAAACATTCATCAAAACCATTCATTCAATCATCAAAAAAGTGCAAATAGCACCATATTACAATCACTTGAAGCTCACTCAAAACTCTACATCAAAACTGGTTTTTCTCTTAAGATAAAACTTGTAATCTCTTCAGGTCCCTCTTCAATCCAGCACCATTCACCTTCAATTCTCAAAGCTCTCTTGGCCAGTTCATGAGCCACACTATTGCCTTCTCTATGTATGAACTTCACACACCAGTCAGGTCGATTCAGTAGCCTGCCACGCATTTCTGTAAACATCTGATCCAACCAAGCACCTGCTTCTGTTTCCTCTATTACCCCTTTAATAACTCTTTCAGCATCTCCTTCATACACTACAGTTTTCAGATGAAGTTCCACTGCTAAATCCATAGCTTTGCAAAAACCAGCAGCTTCAGCCATATCAGAGGTGCCACTAAATAATTTTGAGGTACTGTATGAAAATAGAATCTCTCCCAAATGATCTCTTGCTACTATGCCCAATCCCAATCTGTGTCCAGTCTTGTCTATAGCTGCATCGAAGTTCAGTTTAGAAACTCCCTCATCAGGTGGCTTCCACTTAGTATCCTTTCTCCTTTTAGTATTGAGATCCCTTGTCCTTCAAGTCTATCTGCTCCAAAAGAGAAAACTTCATGAATTGTATAAGGACCTGTCCATCTTGATTTTAACTTTCCCGGGAAGAGTTTGAGTCGTGAATTGAAGAGTAAAACTTGTTGCCTGGTGCAAACTCTCGCCTAAGAATCTGTTTGTCATGCCACTTCTTCGTCCGTTCTTTATAGATCTTTGCATTTTCATATGAATCATTCCGGAACTTCTTCCATCTCATTCAATTGAAGAAGTCTCTTTTCACCTGCTGCCTTCAAATCAAAGTTAAACTTTTTACAGCCCAATAAGCTCTATGCTCCAACTCCACAGGAAGATGACATGCCTTTCAAACACTAGATCGGTAGTGGAGACATCCCGATAGGTGTTTTAAAGGTGTACGGTATGCCCACAAAGCATCATCAAGCTTCTTCCGCCCAATCCTTTCTATTGTTTTGACCGTCTTCTCAAGGATGTTCTTGATTCTCTATTTGAAATTTCAGCTTGGCCATTAGTTTGAGGATGGTAAGCAAGTGCTATCTTGTGCTTACACCATATTTAGAAAGAAGATTTCAAACAACTTGTTGCAAAAGTGAGTCCCTTCATCACTAATAATAGCTCGTGGAGTGCCAAATCTTGTGAATATGTTCTTGTGCAGAAATTTGAGCACTACCTTTGCATCATTTGTTGTTGTAGCAATTGCTTCCACCCATTTTGACACAGTAATCAACTGCTAACAAGATATAAGCAAAGCCAAAAGAAGGAGGAAAAGGGCCCATAAAATCTATTCCCCAAGACATCAAACAACTCAACTTCTAAGATATATTTCAGTGGTAACTCATGACGCCTTGAAATATTTCCCATACGTTGCACCGGTCACAAGTTTTCACCAAAGTTAACTATCACGAAAAATGAAGGCCAAAAGAACCCACTTTGAAGTACCTTAGCTGCTGTACGGGTGGCTCCAAAATGTCCTCCATATGATGATGAATGGCAATGATGGAGGATGGCTTGCATCTCTTCTTCCGGCACACATCTTCGTAATGATTTGATCTAGGGCATCTTTTGAACAAAAAGGCTCATCCCAAAGATAATAATTCACATCATGCAAAAATTCTTACGTTGATGGTAAGTAAGATCAGGTGGTAGAACTTTACAAACTAGGTAATTAACAATATCAGCATACCACAGGAAGTTTATCTCACATGCAAACAACTGCTCATCAGGGAATGCCTCTTGGACCACTGAATTTGACTTTCTTCCTCTTGCTCTAACCGAGAGAGATGGTCAGCACTAAGTTTTCACTTCCTTTCTTATCTCGAACTCCAAATCAAATTCTTGAAGAAGGAGGATCCAACGAATTAGCCTCGGCTTAGCATCCTTCTTGCCAAACTAAATACGAAGTGCTGCATGATCAGTGAACACTATCACCTTTGTACCAATGAGGTACGACTAAATTTAGTCACAAGCAAACACCACAGCAAGCATCTCCTTCTCAGTTGTCGTATAATTAATTGAGCTCATTCAATGTCCGGCTTGCATAATAGATGGCTCTAAACAGTTTGTCTCGCCTTTGCCCCAACACTCGCTCCAATTGCAAAGTCACTTGCATCGCACATACTTCAAAAGGTTGACTCCAATCAGGCACAATCACAATTGGTGCTGAAATAGTTTCTCCTTGATGTGCATTAAAGGCCTGCAAGCAAACAACATCAAAGTCAAATGCAGAATTTTTCTCAAGAAGATTACATAAAGGTTTAGAGAGTTTAGAAAAATCCTTGATAAATCTTCTATAAAATCCCGCATGTCCCAAAAACTTCTGATTCCCTTCACAGTTCTTTGG